>JACDOX010000380.1:117216-143260 GCA_014549065.1 Cardinalis cardinalis
GTTTGCATGCTGGCATTACCTAAGCAGGCTGGTTTCTCTCTTTCCAGATGCCAGTTTATGTCATGGGCATCACCAGCACTCAGACTCCTTTCTCCTTTGGCAATGCTGTGCCGGGGTTAACGTTCCACTGGTTTGTCACCAAGAGGGACACTCTGGATGTCAGGACAAGGCACAGTGAGGTAAAGTGTGTGTGTGTGTGCAGTGCACGTGTGTGCAGCCTGGGCAAAGGAAACGGCCACATCAGGGCAATGCAGGGAATATTGCTGCCTCCACTGCCTCAAAACTCAGGATCAGTTGTCAGCACCTCGCTGCCAATGTCTGGGTTTTCCATGAGTCCAGCTTTAATCCCTTTCTCCTGTCCAAGGCTGCTTTTCAGCTTCCTGCCAACTACAACTTTGCAGTGGATGTTTATGGCAGAGTAAAGGGAAGAACAGGCCTGAAGGTTGTAGTGAAGGTCCTGGATGCTGCAGCCAACCAGTTCCACAACATGGCAAGAGAACTGTCCGATGAAATCCAGATTCAGGTAGGATGATTTTCTACACGGTTCATGTTGAAGTATCTCCTTCAGAACTGGACTGAAGTATCTGTCTTTGAAGTCAGGAATTTGAAATGCAGGATTAGCTCCAGCTTTGGTTTATCTTTGAGCCCTTACTCTTGTTTGTATAATGTTCCTCATTGGGGCTCATTCAGTTCATGGGTTCATGGGGTCAGGGGAGTCTAAAGTAACTCAGGTGAATATGGGCTTCCCAACACCTTTTCCCTTGATAAATCTTCTGTTTTCATGCTGAAGAAAATTCCTGAACTTACTACTGTCCAGTTTAGCCATAGCCCTGGAAATAAATACTCTCAGAATAACTTGTAAAAGATACTGGCTCTCCTATTTTCAAATATTCATGGTCTTGTTTTACCATATATATTATACAAGAGAAGTAAAACTGTTACAGCTCTGTTCATGTTTGTTTGTTTGTTTTGAAGATTAAATAAATAAAGTGAATTAATGTCTGCACACAACAGTGGGCCAAAATGCCTCTTATTTTCCAGGTGTTTGAAAAACTTCATCTAATCACTCCAGAGGCAGAAGCAGAGCAGATCCTCATGTCGCCAAATTCCTTCATTAAACTTCTGACCAACAGGTCAGTGCTCAGTTTCCATACTGTGGCTTGTGTCATCCCTTTATCCAAACTGGAGGGCTGTTGGGTTTAAGGGAGCTGTTTCAGTCTCTCAGTAACACTGTTCATCCATTTAATGCACAACTTCCCTGCTGGTTCATGGTATCTTACTGTTCTCTTGGGCTTTGTCAAATCTTGTATTAGATTGTAGCTGGAAAATTCATTCAATATTGGGAACTTTCAGATCCTTTTTTTAAAAGCAGCTGAACYAGTTAAAGCAGTATCCTGCTGCCTGCTTCCTGTAGAGGTTTTGATGGGTGAATGAGACTTTGTGGAATATAATTCTGTGTGTTTTGCACACAGAGGTTATGGCTGGATTTTCAGACTAAAACGTCATTTCCAAATGAGAAATTCTTTTTACATAATCTGTTTTCAAAGACTGACATTTTAGACTCATATCAGGCTTGAAATGTAGTTTTCCCAGCATAATAATGGTCAGATAGAGACAGTAGGACTCACACTGAGGGCAAATCTTTGGAGACATTTACATTTTAGGGGGAGGGAACCCATAGTTTCATGGAATCACAGAATGGCTTGTATTGGAAGAGACCCTAAATATGGTTTTACACATTTAAGGGGTTCCTTACTTTGTGTTCTGCTTCAGGGACCGAGTGGCCTCCCTGAGTTACCGTGTCCTGGATGGGCCGGACAAAGTCCCTGTAGTGAAAATCGATGAGAGAGGATTCCTYGTCTCTGGCTCTGCCATCGGATCCTCAACCATTGAAGTGCTTTCACAAGAGTTGTTTGGCATCAACCAGACCATCATAGCTGCTGTTAAGGTACTGTCAGCTCCCTTCCTTTGCAGTGTCCTCAAGTACCTCTTCCCTACTGCAACRGGGATTGTTGCCTGCACTTCTTGAACGTCACTTCTGAAAAATGAGCAGTGTAGGAATGAACAGTTCTGAGCTTTGAACCGTGGGACACCAGGGAATGTAAGCCCATCATCTTTGTTCAAAAAATCCTTGAGYCAAGAACTTCCTGCATCTGGCAGCATAAGCCACTGCTCCCCTTCCTCCTATCCCTTTTTACTGTCAGCATCTTCCTGCTGTCCCAGCTAAAGGAGAAGAATGTACAATTGAGTGCTTTAAGTTATTTCTAGGTTTAACTCCTGTAATCACTGTGAAGGGGCTTGGTGGATTTTTTTATTTGAATTTTGGTATTTCCYGTGGTGTTCAGCTTTGCCTGTAGGACAGGGTGTGGATCTGTCCTCCTGGGTRGGGAATGAAACAAGAAATGAGGGCCCAGTGTCACTGAAGCCACCCCTGCTGTGAGGTGATGGCAGTGAATTCTCCAGCTCTGTTACTGATGACCTTGTTTCTTCCCTTTGGCAAGTGAAAGGTGTCTGATGAGTTTGGGGTGGCTCAAATGCCATTTGGTCAGCACCCAGTGGGACTGTAGTCTGTGAGTTTGTCCTGTACACAGGATGGTGATATGAAGCTCTCTGTAGTAGAACCCACCTCAGTCCAGCACCTTGTACAGCTCATTTTTCCTGTRCTTACTACAACTGTAGTGCTTTTATGGAAATGTTGTTTTTAACCTCGTGAGGTAACACAGTTCATTTTATGGCTGAAGAGCTGAGAGAGCTTGAGAGGTTTTGCCAAAGGTCGTGTCAGAGAACTTGTGACAGAGCTGGAGATGAGCTTGAATCTATTGTGTCATTCTAAGGCAAAGCTCTCTCCTTCACTTTGTCCTCCTTTCATAAGATCTGGTGTTGTCTGTGTACAAGTGTACACAATTAAGAACCAAACTGCTGCAGCAGCATCACTTAACACTGAGCCCTTGAACTTGGCTCAAAGAAGGGCTCTTACATAAGCCAGGGAGGCTGGGGGAAGAAGGAGTGACAGTGAGCTTAGCCTGGGACCAAGCTCTGCACTTGCCTGGACCTGCTGCACTCAGTATTTTATTTTATTTTTTTCTTCAATTTAAAAAAAAATACATCAAAACCTGAGATGCTTTAACAGTAAAAGGCTGTTTTCATCAATATTAAATGTAGCAGTTGTCCCTTGTGGGATAGTTGCTGAGATTTTAAAGTAAAGCAAGCTTGATAATCTGTCAGGAAAATGGGGGTTTTGTTGGCTTGTAACCACAGCTTGTTGGGCAGAGATCTGTGTGCACAGAGATTTTAACTGATGAAACCAGCCCGTGGAGCAGACAGTGGGATATACTGATGTTATAGCCACTTTTTTTTTTCTTTTTTTTCTTTTTTGGATTCACCAAAGATGTATTTTGCTGGAGGCCAAATTTGTCCTTTCCTTTTTAAGTTCTGACATGTACATTTTCAGATTGCAGAGTTTTACATTTTAGCTGAGCCTCTTAGGTCAGGAAAATAAAGGGATTTTTCTACAAGATAAGCTTGAGGCCTTCTTTTAAAATAGTTTTTTCAATATRTTTGAGGGGTTTTGCTTCCTCTGCCCTTGTATTATTTATTTTCCAACAGCTGTAACAAAAAGAGCAATTATTATTTTTGTTGGTAATTTTGCTCATTAACCTAGGTAAGTTAATTAAGAATAGTAATATGCTATTTAAAAGCCAAAATATTAGGTTGTCAAGTCATTGTCTTCAGAAAGCCTTTTTTGACTGGAGTGTTACTGCAGAAATGTGGGGGTGTGCACATTTGGTTAATGGAGCAGACTCTCCTGAGGAGTTCAGAGYAGTTCCCAACTTGTGTCTTGGCTGAGGAGAGGCACTGAGGGAAGCAGGCTCAGCCTGCTGTGCCCCCAGGGTTTGGCAGCTGCCAGCTCTGCCTGGAACAGCTTGGCTTTCTCASCTGCTGCAGGGGWGCTGGGCAGCAGTGACTGATCCATCCCCTCTTCATACATTGTGAGTTGCTCTTCTAATACCTGGGCAATGAATTGCACCTTTTATTTCAGGAGTTATTGGGAGAGAGGACATGGGGCCACTTCTTAACAGTTTGAATTGATAGGATAGCAATGTGTTCTCTGAAGTGTGTGTGTGATGTATGTTCCTACATGATTATTGCTTGTTTCAGTTCCCAGTGGTACTAGAATAAAAGGGCTAAGAAATACCAGCTGTGAGGGTGCAAAGTAGAGAGAGTCAGGCTTTTCTCAGCCATGACAGGGCAAGGGGAACACACAGGAAACACAGTCTGACCATGGGACAGCACTTTTTACTGGGGTGGCTGTTGAGCACAGAGTGCAGGAGGCTGTGGAGTCTCCATCTGAGATGTGCAGGAGCTGCCTGCACATGGTCCTGGCCCTGGGTAACCCAGCTGCAGTGGGGGCTGGACTAGACAGAGTCTGAGGCCCCTTTCAGCTGTGAAATGGAGATACTGATAACAACAGCTGCACGTGTCAGTCCTGGCATGTGCTAAATGCAAATGGCTCATAAAGGCAGCTCTGGATATTTACATAAAAAGAACTCTTTCAGATTATTCTTATRGGGGTATCATAAAAAGCAATTTGACTTTCCTTCTCACTGCTGATGTTTTTCCAGGTCTGCCCCATCTCYTACCTCAGGATCTCCATGAGGCCCATTCTGCTGACCCACAACAGAGAGGCACTGCAGGCCCTGCCCCTGGGTGTGACACTGACATTTACAGTCCATTTCCACGATAACTCTGGAGATACTTTCCATGCACACAATGCTGTGCTCAACTTTGCCACCAACAGGTGGGTGTCTGTCATGGGTGGTAATTACAGAGAGCCGAGAAAGGCCAGACACACACAGAACAAAGATGGTTCCAGAGATACCAAGTGAACATGCAGCTTGGCCTGGGATTAGCAAAGCAAGGGTTTTGTCTCTGCAGCCTTCAGAGGCAGTGGCAGGAAGGAGAGTTGCAGTTAGCAATCGATATTCCCTAGCCATGGAAAGCTGCCCAGATCATAAGCATGGTCCCAGTGGGGCCTGCAGGAGCTGTGCTCTGCTCTGAGTGACTCTGAATCATCCCCCTGCATGCAGCAGTGGCCCAGAGAAACAACTGATCCATCAGCATCTGCCTCTGCCAGTGCTGTGTTCCACTGACTCACTGAGGGCTTCTGTAAGGTGGGGAATGTTCTGGCTCAGAGGCTGCATCCTCAGATAGGCTTGTGCAGCCTTCCCACAGCAGGGACAGGCCTCAAAAGGCCTTTGGTCTCTGCCTCACAGGATAAATGTTGTGAAGCAGCCTCCTGTGGTCTTCAGTAAAGTACCACTAATGCTGTTACTGAAACATGGTTTGTTTTCTGCAGAGCACCTTGCTGAATTTGGGTGAATACCAGAACTGGCCATCCAATGGCTTTATGTCTGGGAAGTTGCATATTGGTGTTCAAATTTCTTGGCTTTCTAACTCCTTTGAGAAAAGGGAAAAGAGACAGATGATGTCATTCTAAAGCTCTACAATTCTCACAATTAAGAAGTAGTTTTCATGTCTCAGTATTTCCTCAGCATTGTGGTGAACTGAGAACTGTAATTTGCCTCAGTGGCACCTAAATAATTTTTATAATTTACTTACTTTGCTGGACTTTATCAGATGACTGTTCCTGAAAACAAGTCAGCCAGCTGAAGGGTTTGATAGCTCTCCTGTTGGAGAGACAGTGCCATTGCCAAGCCTTCCCTGATGCAGCAGCACTTGTGTTTGTGTGCAGAGACGACTTTGTGCAGATCGCCAAGGGAGCTGCCAACAACACCTTTGTGGTCAGGACTGTGAACGTGGGGCTGACCCTGCTCAGGGTGTGGGATGCAGAGCACAGTGGCACTGCAGACTACATCCCACTGCCTGTGCAGCATGCCATCTTCCCAGAGCTCCCTGACGTGGTGGTGGGGGATGTCCTGTGCCTCAGGACCTTGCTGACAGCCCAGGAAGGTGAGTGGCCTCAGCTGTGTGGGCTAGCAGCCATTCCGTGGGACACCAGGCTCAGCAAAACGACATGCATAATTTACCATGTTTGTTCAGAATCAAATGTCACTGTTCTTGTTAATGATAAAAATAGGTTTGATCAACTCCTCTAATTTTAATTGCACCGTGCAGTACATCTCTTGTTTTGAATTCCTGAGCACCATCACACTTCAGACATTTCTGTTCCATTGGCTGGAAAGGCTTGGTTCTGTGGGGCTCCTGCAGAGTCAGGCCTGCCTTCACTCACTCTGTTTGATTGTTGGTATTACTGGGCTTGTGTCAGAGTCACTGCTGGGCAGTGGCACTCTCAGGCACCAGAGTGGTTCCTGGGCACTGGGAGGGATGTGCCCTGCCTGGCAGTGCCACTC
This sequence comes from Cardinalis cardinalis, assembly GCA_014549065.1. NCBI lineage: Eukaryota > Metazoa > Chordata > Aves > Passeriformes > Cardinalidae > Cardinalis > Cardinalis cardinalis. The sequence goes on from JACDOX010000380.1 coordinate 123,588, forward strand.
TCAGGCACCAGAGTGGTTCCTGGGCACTGGGAGGGGTGTGCCCTGCCTGGCAGTGCCACTCTCAGGCACCAGAGTGGTTCCTGGGCACTGGGAGGGGTGTGCCCTGCCCGGCAGTGGCACTCTCAGACACCAGTGCCCAGGAAAAGCTGCAGTTGGCAGCAGGGTGTGAGCAGTGCCCTGTGGTGTTTTCCAGGCCTGCCAGGTGTGTGGAGCTCCTCCTCAAGTGCTCTTCTTCTCGTGGACCCCAAGAGTGGCGTGGCCCTGGCAAGGGACTCTGGGGTGGTCACTGTCTACTATGAGATCCCTGGGTTACTGAAAACCTACAGAGAGGTGAGGCACTGTTCTGTTCCTGCTGAGATGGGTTTGTTTGGGGTGGACCTCACCAAACTATTCTGTGGAATTTTATTTTGTTATAAATATTTAGAAATGTTCTTTTAGAAATGCAGATGGTTGGCAAGTATTTGGTATGTGGCCAAAAACATCATGCTTTTTTAAAACATCTGTGCTAAGGAGGAAAATGTAACATAGCCATTTTGATTTTTCACCTCTACTGTTCTTATACTGAACATTTGATTCCGTTGTTGGCTAAGTTGTTTCCAGGTGCTAACCAGTTTTTGAGTATGGCTGCTGTTAAGAATGAGGCTTCACTGCAGGATGAGTTGCCAGCAAGAACTTGCTCAAGTGCTGTGCCATGCATCACTGATCAGAAGTACTCCATTCAATTATTTTGTTTATCTGCCATGCAGTCGTACTGTTGACACAATCCACTACATCAGCCAGCATAAGCACTAGACATTCTTKTAAAATTAAATTTAGACATAGAGCTTTTTGCATATTAACTTCTGSGGGTTGGGTAGGAAGACAAAATGTTTTTGCTAGCTTAAATTGCTTGGAAAGACAGTTTCTAATATTAGAGAAATGTGGGATTTCAAAGAAAAACATCACCTGGGGGAGTCTTTCACAACCAATCCAGTCTGGTTTTGCCTTAATTTTTATTTGTTGAAGCAGTTTTTGGTAACAATGTGCTTCATCCTTTTTTCAGATCTTGATTAATGCACCTCAGAGGACCACAGCAATGCATGTCAGTGGCATGCAGAAAAACTTGAAGGGAGCTGCAGCCTCAAAAGTCATAGTTTTAATTGGGGAAACAAACAAAAATTTGAAAGGTATGATTAAAAAATACTTATGCTGATGGTTTATTGTATGTTTATGGATTCATGGTGCTTTGGTTTGTGTTATGGGGTTTTTGTTTGTTGTTTAAGGGTAACAAGATCCCCAGGAATCCCAAATGCCTTTCTGGAGTCCCAGGAGCTCTAGGAGCCATGGGACAGAATTTGGAAGGTGCTCTGGAGCACTATTAATATTTCACAACTAACAAAACCAGTAGATTTCAATAGAGGTACCATTTCATCATATGAACAACAGTTAATGGGCAATCAGCTAATTGCTTATATGTGTAATTGCAATTGCCTTCTTGGAGTTGTTACATTTTCTTATTTAGTTACCATCCTTAAATCTTTACAGAACTTACCACCAGTTAGAATCAATRCAAAGATTAAGCATCATATTGTGTCCTCTATTTAATGTGCTGTATTTGGTGTGGTTATGGATCCTTTTGGCTTCTAGCTTAACAATTAGCACTTTTTCCAATAGTATTTTATTTTGCCATGTGTAAATTATTAGCCTACCAAAAAATCATCTCACCAGATACTAAAATCTAACTCAAGGCTTCTAGGATCATATAAATTATTCAAGAGACATCTGAGCAGAAAATTTTCTGCAGCTTATTCTTTCCTGTAAATAAAKTATTCCTGTCAAGAAAACCCCACAACATATAAAATTTTCATTGCTGTCTCTTTGGGATTAAACCCTGAGCAAAGGCAGCTGTCTGTGATTTCCAGTGATTTTAAGATCCTCTTAACCTTGTGAAACTATTTCAGAAGATGGTAGAATATCCCAATGCTGCAAGTCATGATTTTGCTTTTAAGTAATTCAACTTAATTAGTTGCAATTTTATTTTGTAATTAGAGATGAATTGTTTCCTTCCTCCTAGGGGAGTGTTCACCTGCWCAGACTGAAGCCGTTGCTGAGTTACAGCCCCAGTCCATTATCAGTTGCCATCTCGATTTCAACAGTGATGCCTTTGACTTCCCAGCACAGGATATTTTTGTGGCAGAACCTGGGTTTGATGCAGTTTCAGGTAAGATGTRACAAGATGCCACACTGCAGACAAACACAAGGTCTTTGGTCCAGCAGATTCCACAGAATCTCAGCATCATRGCTTGGGTTGGAGGGACCTTAAAGCCCATCCTGTGCCACGCCTGCCATGGCAGGGACACCTCCCACTGTCCCAGATTGCTCSAAGCTCCCAGCCTGGCCTTGGGCRCTGCCAGGGATCCAGGGGCAGCCCCAGCTGCTCTGGGCACCCTGTGCCAGGGCCTGCCCACYCTCACAGGGAAGGATTTCTTCTTAACATCCAATTTAAGCCTCCTCTCTTTCCTTCTGAAGCCTCTGGGCTTTCCTGTGTAGGAGCTCAGGCCTCAGTGAGTTGCTCACCTGGACACTGCTTGTTTCAGTGACAAAATCTTATGTTGGTTTTCAGAGAAAGCCAGAAGTGACTGGCAGCCCWCTTCATGTTTTGCAGAGTTTTTGTAGGAAGTAAAAGAAGCAAAGGAACRCTCAGGTGACAAGTATTCCAAAAGTAGAATGTACCCCCAAAACACCATGAACTGGGTCTTAAAAGGGGGGTAAATTGCCAGACACTGTGGAGGTGGAAATAAAATTGTCACGTCTACAAAATGTGTTMATGTTTTGAAAGTGTAACTTGATTTAGAAGAGCACCAAACCACCATGGACTTTACTTAAAGAACATTAATTTTCTGTTAGATTCATCCCTGCACCTGTTGTGTAAACCCCTATTCTGCCCTGCATATGCCACTGTTACTTAGCTAGGGGAAGAAAATAAGGGGAAAACATGYACCTGGCAAGTTCTCCTTGTTACTGATGCTTTTTATCTTCCATTCTGTGGGAAGTTTTTACTACCTTTACTGCTAATAACAGATTAATTGGTCCCATATGAGACTAGAAATATGGTGGATATATATTTTTTAAAGGAGCTTTTATGAATAATCTACATCTTCACAGACTTGGTGATGGTAGGTGGCTAAAATTTTAACACTAGTTGAAAAGAATATGAAATAGGATTTTCAATCTTGTTTTCAGTAAAGCTTTTCAGTGTTAGTGTGTTGTGTGCAAAGTGGAACTGAGTCTTGTGACCATGCTCACAGGGGTCTGAGGATGAGGGAAGAGACAAGGATCTGACTCCATGTTTCAGAAGGCTTGATTTATTATTTTATTATATATATTATATTAAAACTATACTAAAAGAATAGAAGAAAGGATTTCATCAGAAGGCTAGCTAAGAATAGAAAAAGAATGATAACAAAGGCTTGTGTCTCGGACAGTGTCCAAGCCAGCTGACTGTGATTGGCCATTAATTAGAAACAACCACATGAGACCAATTACAGATGCACCTGTTGCATTCCACAGCAGCAGATAATCAATGTTTACATTTTGTTCCTGAGGCCTCTCAGTTTCTCTGGAGAAAAAAATCCTAAGGAAATGATTTTTCATAAAAGATGTCTGTGACAGAGTCTCAGTGACATATTAGAATAAAATGTGACTGGAAGTTACCAGCATAGTGGTTGTTTTCATGATGTTCAGTTTGGGACAAGGAACAATTCTGTAGCTGTAGTGCTGGGATTGTGATGTTTGACTCCACAGCCCCACTGTCCCAATCCATCTGTGCTCTCCTCATCACTGCTGGTTGAGCTTTACCACCTTTCCTGGCTTTTCTCTGAAGATGTCCCAGCAGTCTCGCTGTGCATGGAGAAAAACCCTCAAAGGTGAGCAGCTAGCAGCCCCAGCTGTCTTGTTCCTGCAGGACACTACACGTGCTCCATCAGGATGCACAGCCTCACTGACAAGCAGCTGAAGCACCTGAGCAGGGGCAGGGCCTCTGTGCGGGTGACGGCGGCGCTGCGGGGCCGCGCGGGGCCCGGGCAGCAGCTGGGCACCGAGCTGCCCTTCACCCGCTGGTTCTACGCTGACCAGGCCGAGATGCTGCTCAGCAACCAGGACACGAGCTCCGTGCTGAAAGTCTTTGGTGCCAGTGAGATCCTGGATAGCCTGGAGGTGAGTGTGTTCCCAGCTGAAAGCATTCTGAGCTCTCACAGGCAAGGCACTCCCTGCCATCTTTACCGTGTCAGGATTTGTTCCTGAGATGATTTGGAAATGCTCATCTTGGAAGGATGATTCTTCCTCAGTTTTCACTTTTCCAGGATCCCAGAATGGTTTGGGTTGGCAGGGACCCTAAAGCTCATCCTGTTCCAATGCATTGCTGTGGGAAGCCACTCACTCACTGGGTTGCTCAGGGGCCCATCCAGCCTGGCCCTGGTTTTTGGGGTAGTACAGGTGTGTCAGGCTCACCTGGGCCTGCAGCCTGGCACGTGAGAGCCAGCTCATGGGTCAGGAAGCAAAACCTGCTTGATCCCTGTGGCAGGGGGAGTCTGGCCCAGGCATGTGTGTGACTGACTGCCCATAGCTCACACAGCCCATTCATTGAGGGTCTGTGGGGTTTGCCTGTGTGGGGTTGGCCCAGACCTGTGGAAGGGGCAGGTGAGAGGGGGCACCCCTGGCAATAGGCAGGGGCAAATGCTGCAGGTGTCACTGTAGGGGTGCACCTGACTCCTCTGGAGGGGTGAATTGCTCCGTGTTTCTGTGGAATGCCCCATTGCTGGCAGCTGGCCTGGAGGGGGCAGCTGTGCTGTGCTGTGCCAGCAGTCTGTTCAGCTTGGATGTTCCCTGTGCAGGTGAAATGCGAGTCCCCAGCAGTGAAGGTGCTGGAGAARGAGAAGTCCTATGGGCTGCCCAGTTATGTGGTGTACACTGTGAGCCTGGCTGATCCCAGAGTTCCCAGCCAGGGCTCCCTGTCCACCACTCTGACTGTCTCCAGTCCCATGACAGACCAGTCCATCACCATCCCAGTGACAGTGATCTACCTCACTGACAGAACCACTGCACCCATGAGATGTAAGTTTAGCTCTGCATTCCGCATGCCAGAAGAAGCCTTTAGCTTCTCTGGTGTTTATGAAGTTAACTCTTAAAGCAGATTGGAGAAGATGCTCCTGTTAACTCAATATTGCCTCCTCTTGATTAATTCTGCAGATGAAGCCACTCTGTTCCAGCAGTTTGTTGAGTCTTACCAGGTGATGATCTTCACACTTTTTGCRCTCTTAGCAGGGACAGCTGTTATGATCATAGGTAAGAGAAGGAAAGATTGCACAAGAATTTTTTTTCCATAGCTTCTTACAGTGTGTTAGCTGTAAGATAAAAAGGAATAATTGCCATGTGAAATTATTTTGGTTTGTTTTTCAACTGTCTTGCAGCCTACCATGCATTTTTCTCGAATGAGCAGCACAATCAGCCAGTGTTCCACCCATGGACAAGTCTTCAGCACATCCCTAACAGTAAGCAGCTGTCACCCAGTTAGAAGTGAATTCATTGATTAGTCTGGCAATTGCACTGGAATTGAATGTAGGAAGGTCTGTAATCAGGAGTGGCAATGAAAAATAATTCTCATACTTACAGATATGTTTAAGTTRCAGTGAGCTGCAGGCCTGGTTGTAAACACAAGTGCCTGGTGATTCAGATAAAATAAGGCAAATTGAAGTGAATGTCTCTTGCTGAGAGGAGATGTATTGTGCTCCCCTCAGACTTGAGTCCTGAACAGGAAGACCCACAAATTTTGATGCTTGCAGGATACCTCTTCAAGAGGCACTGAGCTGCAGGGGTGATTTCCCTTGGGATGGATCATCAGGTTCATTGCCGGTGTTCAGCAGATGACCGAGAGCAGTTTGTTCCTTCTCCCACCATTCCCACAAATGATTGTTGTGTTCTCCTTGCCGTGTTTCAGGTTCCATCGTGTCACCTGCACATTCCTTCAGCTCCCAGGCCTCCAGCAAGCAGAGCAGCCCCGCGGCGCCGCTCTGGAGCGCGGGTTACGCCTCTCGCTAGGGGCAGCGTGAGGCTCCTCCTCATGGCAGGGAGAAGAAATGATCAACTCAGTGCCTTGGCGAGCTTCAGCAGTCGGGATGTAATTCAGGATTGCTCTGGAATAGAACTAGGTCCTTAATTTATTTTTTTTTTTTACTATTTAGGGCTCTTTGAGTTTATGTTTTTATGTCAGTGCTTCAGTTCTCAAAAGCTTGTTTTATCTGTTGTTTTTTGCTGCCTGCAYAAAAAGCAGTGTTTATGCTAGTCTGGCTTTCTTGCGCTCTTCAAGTAACTAGAAGTTATATCTAAGTTAGACTGATAACAATTTTTTATTTACTTTTTATARAAAATYAGWTTTCTTTCCAATGAACTTTTTTAAKAAAAGGGAAATTAGAAAAACAAGTGAAATATGAGCCAAAAATTGGAAGAATTGTATATTTCGAAGAGCTGGTTTTTATTTTGAGTTCCAAAAACTCAGGAATGTATTGCACTGATAATGTTCTTATGTTTAGCCTTACACTGGGATTCACCAGCACAGCATGCTGGTTTAGCATGAGGAATGCTGGAACAACTGTGAATAATTTAGAAGTTTTTTTACAACAACGATTAGAAAAGAAAAAAAAAAAAGAACCCCAGAACTTAGTGTGAGTTCCTTTGGGTACAACTGCAGTATTCCTTGGTACTGTAAGCACTTTTCTGAACTGGGAGTGTGAAAGCATGTGCCTTCTAAGTGCACCTTTCTTCTGCTAGGAATCCTTTATTTTGAGGAYAGAATCACATCCCAGTCACTTTTATTTGTAAGCAGGGTTTTGCAGCTATCAGATGTATGTTTTGTTTACATACAACAGCATCTCAGTTTGAACTGTGAATAATATTCTGGCTGTCTGAACTTTCCTAAGGACCATAAGGAAAGTGAAATAACAAAATGCTTCATGCAAAATACTTTGTGTATGCAGGCAAATAGATGAATGGAATGTAAACCCAGTGCATGGCATAGAGTTTTGGTTTCTCACAGTGTTGAAAACAAAAGGATTGTTACATGGAATTGTACTGAGTCTTGTTCAACTTACTGGCTAGTTTTGGAGAAATTGTGCCTTAAGTGCTAGTACTAGTTAAAAAGGTCAGTTTAGATGTAGTTAATAATTTGAATTTGTATTAAAGCTTTTTAAGACTCCTTTGTTTTGAATTTTCTTGTGGTATGGTACAGTATGAACAGTATGCTAGACWGTTCAGAGTCTAGCACTGGACTATATTATTTAAATCTGTATTATTTAATAAAGTTTTTAAAGATTCCTTTATTTTGCTGTTGATGGAATTTTCTGTGGTTTGGGCTGTTGTTTGAACTTCACTTCCTACAGCCCCTCAGTGTTTGCAATCATGATTCTCCAATCTTAATTTTCTCTTCTGTTGACAATGTAATGTTTTWAAATATTTTGACAGTTTTTCAACTAGTATTTGTTGTCAGGGATTTCTCCCAGTTTTCACTAAGCATCTTCAATTCCTGCTGAAATCAGTGATGACTGTAGAAGCAGCTCTCAATTTCCCAGGTTTGTTCAAACTTCCCATTTTGCTCATTTGGGTTTTAAAGGAAAATGTGATCTTTTTTCCACTTGCATTCAGCAAGAAGCCAATGGGCTGTGAATGTCTCAGTGCTACTGTGATAAGCTCTTCAGAAATGATTAAAGGAGAGATTTTGCWCTCCTGTTTTTTCTCTTTCCCATTCAGCAGTCTGGCACTGAATGTTCTGAAAAACAAACTGCTCCAAGTGGTGGGAGTACTTCAGCAAATGCTCACTGTTTATTTCCTTCCTTTAGGCAAGTAGTTGCAGTCTCCTGGCAAGGAAAAAAAATAAAATTAAGTAGGGAGCTAGAATGAATCAGGAGCCAACCTCCTGCAAGCAACAACCAGGCTTTGGCCTTGGGGAGCTCACCTGACCTGGGGGGCCATTCCTGGGGCCAGGGGCATGTGGGGATATAAATTTTTCTGAACAGGCTGCTGCCAATGTAAAGATTTATTATTTTTTTATTTAATAAAGTGAGATTTAGGGGTTTGCATTTAATGCTGATTTTCCCCCCTGTTCACTTTTACTGCTTGTTCCTGGCTGTTTTCTCCCTTGAGAAGGGAGAAGGGCTGCTGGGAATGTGTCTGTTCCARRGTCCAGGCCTTATGTGAGTTGAAATGTCTGAGCCGTGCCAAGCTGACTTCTGCATCCAGAAAGTCCCTGCCTGGCAACAGCTGATCAACAGGTGTGTCCCAAGGAATTGCTCAATTAGATTAAGGTGAGCAAGACTAAGTCAATACTGCTCTTGTGCCAATGTGCTCCCTAACACAACATCCCAAACACAGCCTAATCTTTATTCCTCCATCTACCCCCTTTAAAAGGCAAGGCAGATGATGGATGAAGCATTGCACACACCTTTTCAGCAAAGGGCTCTTCCTGATGGGCAGCCAGGGTTATGGTGTGCTGCTTCAGGGAAGGTTTTCCTGGCAGCATGGTAGCTGCCTTTTGTAATTCAGATGAAGGATTAAAGTTCTGCAGGTGTCAGTGCACTCTTGGCTAATAACCCCTGCAGATAAAGGCACTCTTACYTTCCTGTTTGGGTGTTGATTCTGGCGTTCATGAGCATGTGTCAGTCATTCATGAGCGTCTCTGACCATTTCTCAGCACAGGGCTCCCCAGGCAGTTTGGGGGGTTTCCCCATCCCAGTTTCCCCAGTTAGAGACCCAGTTGTGTCCCAGGGATTGCAGCAATCCTCCGCAGTGCAGGAACTCTCCTTGGAGCAGCCCTGGGGACAGATGGTGTTTGGTTAACAGGCAAGGTGTGTGCTCTCCTGTTAATTCCTCTTTTTAGAATATTTTTTCTCTGGTAAGGCAACTTAGAGGTATTGTTTGTGTATTGAGCTTTATGATTCTGTGTTAACTCTGTGTAGTATTGGTGATTTGATTAAAACCATTCCTTTTCAGCTGTTTCTTCCTTGTGTCAGTTTCAAGTTTAAGGTTGTAGCTGGCCTTAAACTCCAGCCTGTGTTCTCCACAGCATAGSCCCTGTGCTCCCATAGGAAATGCATCAGTTTCTAAGCTGAGAAAAAAAGCATTTAGGAAGTGATGACTACCTGACATTAGGTCTTTGGGTGATATTAAATATTCTCATTTTTATTTATTTCACTGGCAAAACTCAAAACCCCTCTGCTTTATTTTCAGTTTGAATAAAGCTGGGTTCACTTTTCCTCTGTTAAATTCASTGAGACAACTTCTCTGTGTAAATTTGGCACACAGTTTCCCAGGACCTTCTCATGAAGCTTGCAAAGTTAAAACAAGAATGGGAAACTAATTTTTCTCCTTGATTGTGTTTCTCCCCATGGCACTGTAGCTGTAGCAGCAGTAGCTGCTTTCCACATCCTCCCTCACACCTCTGGTCCTCTCCATGTCCAGAGCAGTTTTTATCCAGGTGCTGTGTTCCCCTCTGCAGGTGGCCTGCTCCAGAGCTCTGTGTATTAATAAAGGATTTCCTGCCATTTCCCCATCTCCAGCCCTCAGCACAGCCTGTGGTGCTGTGCTCTGGCTGCTGCCTCCCTCCCAGGGCTTTGCYGGAATCCCCAGGCAGATTGGGAGCTGCAGTTGCTGTTTCCCATGGAGCAGACTTTGTGYACATGTTTGCAATTCACCCAGTCGTTCATTCTTCCCTTCTCACTTCTTACTTGCCACCGTGTTGTGTTTTAAAGTGCTGTTCCCATTCTGCTCAGTTCAAAGCTTTATCTCGGGCCTTACTTTTGCGTTTAGCATGAATAAATTTATTTCAAGCTGTTGTGCTTATGGATATGCCAAGGTCTCTTTTGTGACCTTTTGATCATTGTTTAATTTCATTTCCAAGCAAGCCAATTCCCACCTAGGACATCCTTTCACACTTTGGGTGGGAAAGCACCACAGAACTTCACTGGGGAGTCAGACCAGAATCCCTGCAATGGAGAGAGAGCCTGAGGCTGCCCGTGCCAAGGGCAGCCCTGGTAAATAATTTTAGGCCAGCATGTGCTAATGGCTTACAGGGACCACCTTTAAATCAAACAAAAGCAGTATTGTCCAGATAAAATCTGGTGATTGAAATTCAGTTCACTGATAACAAGCTCAGAAGTTCTGGAACTAGTTTTAAATAATTGTTCTATTTCACATGGACTCATCTATGACAGAGACAAGAGGTGGGAGATGCTTTTGTCTTTTGTGGCATATGCTTTACTTAGAAAATAAAGTTCTGAGACTCTCTTAAGTAGTAGGAAGCTGCCCTTAGTAATAAAATAGTGAAAATTGTCAAATTTTATCCAAAAGGAAGGGGAAAAAATAATTTTCCAAAGTAATAGCTTGTAATTTGACAGCATGAGTCACTTGTGTTATTATGAGTGAGTCACGAGTAGAAGAGGCACCAAAAGAATTATTTTTCAAAATGTACAAAGATAACAAAAAAACTACATCTCCCAAAATGTTGCAAAGAAGGCACCAGGCCATTGAACAGGCTAAGCTTATTTGAAGTACTAACTCACCAAAAGTGCTTTTTTATTTTATTTTTTTTTAAATAATAGAAGAGGCTGCTTTCAATCATCTTTTTCGATAAAAGCCAATCAGCCTGTTTTTAGTGGAAGCTGGGTCAGAGCTCTCCTTAGAAGAATATTAAGAATCCTGGAGTTTCAGTACTATGATCCAGCCTTTCCCAGCTCCTGAACTCTCCTGCCACACAGAGTTTGGTCAAGTCACCACACGCAGCCAATAAAGCTGATTTGGCCTCAGTGCTTTGTCATTGCTCCCATGCATTTTTGTCTTTCCAAACTTTCTTTCCTCATGCCTCACTGGGCATCCTTGGATCTGAAGCTGTGGCCATGCCCTGGTGGATATCTGGGTTTTTCTTCATTTGCTGAGTTGATATTTCATTTCATGCTGGGTTATGACTGGCCAATAGAGATAAATAGCCTTTGATTGTAGCACAATTAAGGATCTCTTGTGAAGGAAAAAGAACTCTCTTGTCTTGAGCATCTGACCCCAGCTGGTGCATTCTCTCTGCCAGCTGGTTCTTGCATGGAARGAAAATGAATAAAATTGCCAAACAAAGAAGTATTTTCAGCAAGTCCACAAACATTGAAGGCTAAACATCCTCCTTGCAATGCCAGAAGTGGATTCCAAATAAGCAGCTGAACTGAAGGATTATTTTGATAGTGCTGTAGAAATATTGGTCTACTGGAGATGTTGAAAGGTCAGCTGGAGTGTTTTGTGGGGGTTTTGTTGCTGTTGCTGAGGTTTTTTGGTGCCTGACTCCTTAGTTCTGGGCGTGCTGTTTTCATCAGGCATGACTGACACGCTGGGCTCTAAGAATCTGTTACACAGATTATCACCACCATTGCTGCAGTTTCCRTATTCCTCCCCTACTACAAAAAATGTGACTTCTCTGTGATTTTTTTTGTGTCTCTGGTATGAGATTCCTCCTTCAGCAGGAAGAGATTGATGAATTGAGATAATTGAAGAGGTAGACAGCAGTTGCTACCACTCTCAAGTGATTTCATTAAATTATTAACAATTTGCTCAGTGCTGTCTTGGGGGTGCTGGGAGAGCAGAATGTAGTTTAGGCATAAAACATGATAGAGAAATTTCATTTTAGTTCCAGCTTTACTGAATRTGCTTCTGAAAGGACAAAGGTACAGATCACACTTCTGTCTGATTTTGGATTTAGGGTTACAGTGACAGTGCAAAATGTCAGAATTATGAGTAAGCCAAAAAGCAGTGCTGAGTTGTAAGGTCACAGGCCCCTGTTAGTGCTCACTCCATGATTGACCTAGCAAATCACAGCTTCATATTCTCAGCAGTGATGGCAGAAGTCACTCCCTCTGCTTCATCATATTCTCTCCTTTTATCCTGACTCTTTCAGTTGCTGTTTAGGAAAGGTCTGAAGTGTCCTTCCCCAGGTGACTGACCAGCCTGCAGGGCTGGAGAGCTGGGTGCAGGTGCGAATACACCTTCAATGCAGTGGCTGATCAAGCAGTAGGATTGACATAAGAGAAGCTATTGTTCCATGAAACTCAGTAAAAGCAGGGTGGAAAKACATCAGATGTTTTCAAAGTAGTATTTCCCCAGGGGAATCCTGCTCCAGCAGTGAATCACAGGAGTAGATGGTGTAGAAAGCCCTGGACAGTGAAGTTTCCCTCCTAAGCAGTGGAGGGCAGGGAAAGGCAGCCTGTTGGGGCATTTGGGAATTACCCCAGGCCCCAGGTTAGAGTTTAACTGTGGAATGTTTGATACTGGTGAACTTTAGACATGTGATTTAGATATAAATTCTATTCACAGAATCCCAGAATACCCTGAGCTGAAGGGACCCCCAGGGATCCCCCAGCCCAGCCCTGGCCCTGCACAGCCACCCCAGCAATCCCACCCTGGGCACCCCTGGCAGCTCCTGGAGCTCTGGGGGCTGTGCCCGTTCCCTGGGCAGTGCCAGCACCCTCTGGGGGAGAAGGGAAGGATTTTTCCTGATCTCCAGCCTGAGCCTGCCCTGGCACAGCTCCAGCCCTTCCCTGGTCCTGTCCCTGAGAGCAGAGATCAGTGCTTGCCCCAGCCTGGCATTTCAGGAAGCCCTTGGAGGAGCTGCTTTCCTTCCAAGCCAAGCAGGATTTTGGTCTCTGCTCTGCCTGSTTCTGGCCTCCTGCCCCAGCTCAGCATCCCTGTGTACACAAATGCTCATCCTCTGGGCACTGCTCCTYGTGCACCCTTAGAGCAGCACTCTTCCCTCTGCCTTAGCAGGTGAGCTGCTCTGATGATGCAGGAGCASCTGGTTCCCAGCCCTGTAGATCCAGGGCTTCTTGGCAAATAGCACTTCATTTAGGTAATAACACTGACAGCCCAGCAATGATGGCTTTGTGTCCTCCAGACTTATTCAAATATCTCTGCAGCCTTATTCAACGACTACACCTTGTCATTCAGACCCCAGTGGAGGAGTTGAACATTTTGCTAAAGGAAGCTTTCTCTGGGCTTTGGTTGATTTGCCCAGGAGGTGGAAGTGCAGCTATTTTGACAGAGCTGGACTGTGTACTGGGATGAACACATATTTTCATGAAATCTGTCAAATGTCATTTTAAAAGTCATTGAGTGTGCTCTACAACAAAGCAGGCAGAATTACAGAGCAGGAAGCCTTTTGTGAATGCTATTGTAAATGTGTCACAGCTCATTCTGGCTTTTGCATGTGGGCTTATCTTCAAAYAGCATCCTGCTGTTATGATTAGTGATTGCTATCGTGAATGAAATCTCTTTGGTTTCAGCAACCAAATAAACCACTTTATATATAGAACCCACTGTTGAATAGGACCCTAAATATTTATTTTCCCATTCTTACTGCTAAACAATCTTCAAGGTGAAGCCTCTTGTCAAATGAAACAATGCCAGCAGTAAAACCAGGACTTGAGGCAGCCATGGTTCCAGAAAGGGCAGGCAGCAGCAGGGTGCAAGCTCTTAATGCCTGAATGAGACATCCTTGGAACCCTGGAGCTTGGAATTAGGCAGTTGTGTTTTACTGGGAGGAGCTTTGTGGTGTCCCAGTGTCCACCAGCAGCACCTCCTGCTCCAGGTAATTGGTTACCCCATGGGAATGCCTTGTGTCACCTGCTGTGCTTCCACAGAACTCTCAGTCTTGCCACTTTTAAAATTATTCATTTCAGCTTTGAGATTTTCGAGTTGGTAGAGCACTCACAAAAATGTTTCTTCATATGACTTGGCAAGCCATTACGTGATACAATATTATATTATTATATATTATAAGCTATATGGCAGGGATTTGGATTAGATGACCTTTAAAGGTCCTTTCCAACCCAAACTCTTCTCTGGTCCTATGATTCTGTAAAATAGGAATAATCTAATTGTACAGCTCACATCCTTCCACATTAAATTCTGCAAGAGAAAGCAAAGCTTTTTGCCTCTTAGGCTCAGTAGATGAAGGCTTTTAGGCTTGTGGAGGATTGGAATAGTTCCAGTCAAGACTAACAAGCCAAAATTTAGAAATAGCTGGAGCTAACCTTTGATGAGAGAGGAAAGAAAGAGTCTCCTAAARCAAGTTCCTAAAGAATTCTCATTTAGGTAAAAGTACATGAGAAGGCAAAAGTCTCTGAAAGTGAAATAAATTCAGGGCTTCTGAGAAGAAGCCCCAGAAGCAAAGCACTGAAGGTGTTGGGCAGTGCATGAAAATGAGACACAGAGAAGCAGGAGACAACTTTCACTGCATCAGTAGGTTTGCATAACACAGTGAGACTGGTAAAGGGAATTATGTCTTCATTTCCCAGTTTTATGAGAGCCTGCATGTGTGGAATAAAGCTCTGGGAGAAGACAGCAAGGAGGGAGAGGAAGGTTTCCTGTGAGTAATCTAACTTAAAAATTGGAAGTTGTCTTAAATTCTGCATCATTTTTCAGGGTGAATCTTTGTGTGAGCCAGTTTGTTTTGCTGCTGGAATCTGACCATAAAGTTCTTAGACACCAGGTCTCCAGTACTGTGTGTTCAGTTGTGCTTCAGGAGTTCTCTTATCATTATAAATGTCTCTCATTCCATCTGCCTGAACAGATAGGGCTGTGCTAAGACTGTTATTAATTTTTTAGGTTGTTTCATTGCAGATAAATAAAATATTTAAAGTGAATATTTTTCCCAGCACCTGCAGCTGCTCAAACCCCCAGCACATTATGCAGCTGAACTCAAGCAATAAAAACTACTAACTTGAAATACTTGCAGTGCCAATGAATGTCAGGAATGTTGTCTGTGAGAACAGGAAACTGCTAAGTCACTGTTCTTTGAATGCTTCAGATCCACAGAGATGTTGGTGCACTTGTACCGCTTGTGAGTGACTGAATGATCCATTCACACGAATTTATCTTCTTGATCAGCYTGTTGTTCAGGCTCCTGACTGAGCAGCCTTGCCATTGGGCTGTTCTGCACTCTCAGATCATCTCCTTTTTGCTCCGTCCCTGCTGCTGCGCCCGGCCTGGACAGGGCCTGGAGCCACCTGGGCTGGGGGAGGTGCCAGGACGAGCTCGGGGTCTCCTCCTATGACAGCGCTGAGACAGAAATGGAGCCAGGAACAAGTCTCAAAGGATGGCCTCACAAATCACAGTGGATGCTTTGGAGAAATAGAGCTATGAGAGATACATTGTAGCAAGACCTACAAAGTAATTTTAAATAATTGACTTTGAGGCACTTACAACATAGTGGAGCAAAAAGTAATAAGCTAAAAAATACTTATAATAAATTATAATTAAAGAATAGTTAGCTTCTAATTGTAATAGCGTGAATTTTAATATCTGTATTACCTCACCCTTCAGATGAGACTAAAAATAAAATAAAAGTTTTTAAAACACCTCTCAGTTACCCCATCTCTGAGTCAGAAAATACCTTAATCCAACATCTCCAACCCAAACCATTCTGGGCCTCTGGGGTTCCAGGTCTGCAGCGTCTACAAATTCTCCTGAATAAAGTTTTAGTCTGGTTTTGGTTTTTGTTGGTTTTTCTTCTTTTTTCAGTATATCTTGATTAGTGTGACTGTGTAAATCTGTGGATACACTTGGTGACTCAGTGCCGTTTCATGGATTTACATGTGCAAGGAGACAAGGTTGCTGCTGGTGCCTTGACTGCCTGCAGCTGTGGAATTTTGGAATTTGCATTGTCCCTTGGGTCCTGGTCACTGGTAAAAATGCAAAGCATTCATTCAAAGTTCATAAATAGCTTCTCTTTTTAATTTAATGGGAATTTAAACATGAAACCATGAGAATCCATTTCAGTAGTGACCAAAGAGAGCTTGRAGCCTTGTCTCAGGCATTAAAGCAGGTTTTGTTTGCTCCTGATACCCTTTCACTTGGTTTACCAAGCTGGTAACACAGTTTATCTTGCACCACTGCATTGGGTGAATTTTGCAGAAATGCATCCCCAAGAAGAACAATTTGATTAAACTCATGATCCCTCCTGGAACTGGTTCTTTCTCCCTCCTTTTCCACTATGTTTTACTTTACAGACCATCATCTCCCAACTGTTTTATACAATTGTTTGCCCTCCCCATAAAGTAAACATTAATATTTGCATGTTCTGTGAGTTACATTTTATGAAATATCAAAACYTATAAAGCTTCCCAGCTGAGGACCTGCTTGTTTGGATTTTTGTGTGGAGCAGAAAGGAGGGAAGGAGGGGCTATTTTGGAGCCCACAGCACTATTTCAGTGCTGATATAGAACAATAAAGTGTTTTGAACTCTATTGTTGAGAATCCACGTGTGATATAAATCAGAATTATTATCCTTATCTCATCTCTGGGAAGGCTGCAGCACACAGAGAGATGATTTGCCCAAGGCCCCTGCCAGGGCAGAGGCAGGGCTGAAAATAGAACCTGTGCTAGAGCAGAGCTCAGTGACACCACGGCAGCGAGGAGCAGGAGTGCGAAWGGGAGCGCTGGCAGAGGGGGCTCACGCAGGGATGCAGCTCCGAGCAGCTCCCTGAGCTCCCTGCTGGCTGCCCTGGGCAAATAATTCACCTGCAGGGCTGAAATATGGCCAGAGCCACTGAGGAAACCCCTCACCTGTCAGCGCTCAACCAACCCCTTTCAAACTTAAAAATAAAAAATTAGAATAGAATAGAATAGAATAGAATAGAATAGAATAGAATAGAATAGAATAGAATAGAATAAATATTATTACAGATAAAACACCAACTTCCACATGAAACTGCTGAAGTTCAGCTCCAGGAGCAGCATTGGAGCTCTGGCACTGCCAGAGCTGTGCCTGGCTATATAATAATAATAATAATGACAATCATGGTGATGATGATGATGATAATAATAATAATAAAATATGTTTCTAAATCTGATGTTTGACAGTTTTCACAATGATATTTGAGCATTGAGCCATTTAAGCATCAAAACTTCTTATCTGGGATAAACTGGTATATGTGTTTACCTTCTGCTGCCTTCTTCCCCATTTATTTAGATTTAGAAACCAAAAATGTTGTGCCGGATTCTTTCAAGAACCTAAATATATATCTAAAATTATGCCTGGATAATTACTTCCATTTAAAGTCTTTCTGCTCAAATGCATAAGCTTTTCAGCATGCTGCTGTTATGTATAAAATCAGGGCTTTGGGAAGAGAAGGAGATCCATGAAAAATTCTTTTAATTGCCTAAAATTTTAGTCTGTAATTCAAAAGCTTCCTGCTATGTTTAAAGCCCAAACAACAAATCTTTTTTTCTAATAATTAGTTGATGTGTACATATTCCTGAAGGATATTGAAATGTTTAATCCAGCAGAAAATTGCTATCTGGTGGACTACAGGGAAAAAGCAGGACAAAATTTTGTTATTATTATTATTTTTTTTTAAATGTAGGCAATTATAATTAGGCAAGAATAAAGCAATATAGTTAAATAATGAGAGAAGCAGAGCTACACAAAGCTCAGTGTGTAGCTAGCACTGAAGTCATCATTGAAAACAGAGCATTTCTCCTGTTSCCTGTAAAATCATTTATGGAAATGGCATTTTTTTGTGATTTTGTGATTTAAGCAGCGAGAAGAGGCCGTGCCTGGCTGGGGGGGTGGGCAGGTCCCTCAGGCTGGCGCTGACCGCGGGAATCAATGCTGGGCAGGGCAGGGGGGCGGGAGCGGAGCCCGGGGGGCAGCCCGGGCAGAGCAGACCCCGGCCCGGGGCTGCTCCTGCGGGGACAACGGCAGGGAGGGCCCAGGGACGGGACACAGCCCTGGATGTCACTGCGGGCCGGGRCACAGCCCAGAAATGCCAGCAAGCAGCTCTTACACAACAGCTCTGACCCAGCGCCGCTTCGCTGCCGCACTCAGCCAGCAGCCAGGACGGGCGTGGAGCCGCTGCTTTGTCTGTGCACTTTTCCTCCCCGTTTGGATGAGAGGGCAGCAAAAACAAAAAAAGCAAAAAAAAGCAAAACATAGATAAATCCTGGAATGGTATTATTATTATTATTATTATTATTATTATTATTATTATTATTATTATTATTATTATTATTATTATTATTGTTATATCGGTATCATATTATTAGATTTTCTATTCTATTATTACAGTTAATAATTGATAATAATAGCAATGTACAGATTTCAGCAGCCTTGTCTGCAGAACAAAGTGTCTGCCCAGAGGGAAGAGAAGCAATTTGAAAGGGTSCCCAGTGTGTGGTGGAGTAGGGTTGATGTTGGTAATAAATTCAGTGAGGATGGTTTGGTGCCCGGGATCTCTGTGTTTCCAGCCCGTGCCCCATGCTGGGTGCACAGGCTGGTGCTGGAGGTGCCAGCTCTCCCCACAGAGCCAGGGTGACAGCGGCCAGGAGGAGGAGGAGGAGGAGGAGGAGGAGGAGGAGGAGGAAGTTGGGCTCTGACTTCACTGCTGAGAATGACCGTGAATGATCTGTTTCCAGCAGATAACAAACCCACATCAGCTGTGCTTTGGTAAAATGCTTGTGGAGGTTAATCTGACTGGGAATGCGGAATTCTGTCCAGAATTTGCATTATTCAGGGTTGGTTTCTGGTGTCCCACCTGCCAGGAGGGAAGTGGAGCTGCTGTCCCTGTCAGAGCAGTGTCACCAGTGCTGCTCTCTCAGTGTCACCAGTTCTGCAGTGTCACCAGTGCTGCTCTCACGGCTGTGCTGCTGGGGGAGTCTGTGCTGGGCCATGGGAACTCCTCAGCTTGGCTGTCAGCTCAGGGACCTGGGTGTAAGAGCCAAAATGAGAGATGTGGAACTCCAGGGGCTCTCCAAAATGCAGTTTATTGTACACAAAATGCAGTTTATTGTACACAAAATGCAGTTTATTGTATCCAAAATGCAGTTTATTGTACACAAAATGCAGTTTATTGTATCCAAGGTGTCACAGCAGCCCAGGGCTGTGGGTGACAGAGCTGTGCCCACAGCTGTCAGCTCCAGCTGCAGGCAGGCCTGGACACCCTTTGGTTTTGGTTACAATACATTATAGACTCTTCTTTGCTGAGCATCTCAATACAGCAGAACCAATCTATACCTTAACTACTATCTACAGCCCATCATAACTGCTGTAATTACCATATTCATGTTACTGTTCTCCAATCACTAAAAGTCAGTACATTAGAATTAAGCTAGAAGTTGTTTCTCAGTTTTCTTGCAGTGGAAAATTCTGAGATTTTTTCCTACTTGCAACTTTGCTGCCTTGTTTGCCTGTGCTCTCTTTCTGCTTGGTAAAAACATCTTCTTGTTTGAGGTGGGTTTATCCTTTGCTCTAAGCCATAAAACCCCTTCTAACTAACACCCCCTTTGCCTCCTTGGTTATCCAGTAAGACTGGCTCAACAATTCTTTTCTTCTCTATCAAAACTTGCTTCCATCTCTATTCCTTCCTCAGACTCTACATTTCAAAATCTTTCTGCCAAGCACTCACATCTGTGAGACTTCCTTGTCAAATTTTCATCCTTCCCAACACCTGGCTCTGTGTGGGACACCTGGTTCTGACCCAGCGTGACACAAAATCCACCCTTGGGACTCCTGCTGACAAATGCCAGCAGCAGTGGGGGTGTCTGGTGTGCAGACAGTGGGACCCCATCAGCTGCACACAGAGATCTGTGTCACACGGAGGAGGGACAGGGACAGG
>JACDOX010000380.1:143820-160734 GCA_014549065.1 Cardinalis cardinalis
ACAGGGACAGGCTGCACACACACAGCTCCAGAGCCTGACTGTGCCCTGCAGACACTGCCAGCAGCTCCAGCCTGCCTCGCTATTGTTAGATTGGGAGTTGTTATCTCTGCTGACCTTGGAAATAATTCCAGCACTGGGGAGAGCTGCTGAAAAGGACCCTGACAGAAAATATTTGCTTCCCACATGGATGTTGTAAATACTGAGGCACAGATAAAGTAACCTTAAACKAAGGGTAAAAGTCTGGCTCATTGTAAGTCAGTGATAAAACCTCCAGGTTGGAATCCCACAAAATAAGTTTTAGAGCCCTGCACAGAAATGATAATATGAAGAGAAAACAATTTTTAAAAAAATAAATGAAATTCTGGAGCAGTTGATGAAAAGTGTTTCAAACTAACTGCTGTGACCTTGAGACACAAAATAGTAAATATCCCATTTCCAGATATACTCTTGGGGTCAGTGTCAGGCTGCAGGGATCTAGGCCATGTCCTCTGGTCTAGGAGCCATGGCAAATCTGTACATTGAATTTGGCAAACTGGGGASGTGCAAAATGCCACCCCAGCAAGCAAAGAGCTGAATCCATGTGGATGTAGGAATTGCCTCCCAGTCTCTGGCAGTGATGCAGAGGAAGCTGATGAGCCTGTGTGCTCCCCTTATGGAGAGAAGGCAGCTGGGATCCTCCTTGGAAGGAGGGAAGGGCTGGTGTTACCCAAATTGATTCACAGGCAGCACCTGAATGTCTGGAGAGAGCTTTAGCTCAGGAGCTCAGCCGTGTGAGATCCAGAGGAGTTTCTCCTTTGGTGCCCCCATCCAGCTGGGCTTAGCAAGACAAGACACAAGTGACAGGTTTGCAGACACAATCACCTGCAGGGTGCTGAACTCCCGTTTAACTTTGGGGTTTTTTGGTTTTTTTTTGCCCTTGGGGACAGCTTGCTGCAGCTTTCTGCTGGGTGATTTGCACTGGGGACATTTCCCTGCGTGCCACTCCAGCCCACAGTGCCAGCCCCGCTGTCAGGAGTGCTCCTTCTGGCTGTGCTGTGCCTGTGCCAGCACATCCTGGGGCTGTGCTAACAGCCCTGAGCCCTACAGGGGAAACATCCCTGCTCAGAGCTGCTCTGGAAGCATGCAAGGAACAAATAATCTTAATTACAAGGTATTTACAAAGCCAGTAGGATGAACTGGTATTTGTTGTTCTTTGAACTTTAGAATTWTTCTGCTAATAAGAGCACTGAATCTTGTTTAAGGTTAGAGAAAGTCGAGGCTGTGCAGATGCTCCTGGAGTGCCAATGCCCAGCCCCAGCACCGCCAGGGAGCCCCTGAGCCCTGCAGGGAGCTCCAGAGCTGGGGCTGCAGCACAGCCTGGGGGCTCGCTCATCAGGGCTCTGCTCATAGGGAGGCTTTTCCTTGCAGGGGAGGAGGGACTTGAGCCCTCTTCAGGATGTTCAACCAAAGGACGTGTCAGCACTCTCTGATCTCCGTGGGGCTGCTACACTGGCCTTCTCTCCATTTATTTAGGATTAATGTAATATAACCTTCATTAGTTTTCCTGTTTAATTTGCATTTATCTCCCTTTTCATCAATGACAAATTCCTGCTAGGGGCTCCATAATGRTAATTTTGGTTCATCTGGGTTGGGCTCTATCTGGAGCTGGAAGTGCTGGGCTAAAGGTTGGAGTTGGTCATCTTGGAGAGCTTTTCCAGCCTTAATGGTTCTATGATTCTGTAAACATTAGGGCTGTAGAGACCATGAATGATCATTTAGTTCTGCTTGCCATGCAGAGGAGGATGAGGTAAAGCTACACTGCTCTGTAGAGATGCTTTGTTTGAGCATCTCTTAAAGGCTGTGACGAGGAGTGTGGGAGCACTCCCAGGCAGCAGCAGGTCTGATGGGTGTCCCACATGTCCTGGAGCCTTGAAGGGTCCCTGGCTCTGCTCAGCTCATGGATAGACAGGTGGGGAAGGGAGGTGACATTTCTGGTTTTGGAGGGGTTGGGCTTGGCCTTGAATSCACCTTGTATTTTCTGCTATGACACAAAACTGTCGTGTAGAGCAATCAATATTGCATTTACTGAAGTGCTTGGAAAACCTGGCTTTGGTGTTCTTGGCTCTTCCAGCACAGCCCAGGCTGTGGTTAGGATCCTTGGTTAGGATTCCCAGTGCATGTTTTAAGCAGTGTTTTAAGCAGTGCTGATTTCTGCCACARCCAAACCCCAGATGGAACACTCACTCCAAACGAGGCCCTTCCTCCACCAAGTAAACATGGAATAATTGCTTCCTATTTCATGTGTATGGATCTCCTCTCAACACAGTCTGCCATCAGATGCTTTACTCTGAGCTGCCAGAAACTCCAGATCTATTTWTCCCCGCAGTGTTCTGTGAACACTTACTCATAATTTGGTATTTCCCATTTGCAATTTTTTTTTTTTTGGTGCGGAGAGTTTTATTTTAGTAACATTAAAGCATCTATAATGCATGAAGTAAAATGTAGTTTTCTCATTGGTATCTCAGTGAAAAGAGCTAGAAAGGAAAGTGATGAGGGTAGGTGACTGAAATCAAGGTGTTTCTGAGACAGAACATACTTATTTTGGGAATCAGTGAGGGAATTCCTCAGCAACCAAGGTTGGAACAGCCAATCCATGAGCTTTGTCCCTCTGCTCCTGTCCTACCCCTGTGCCCACACAGCTCAGGCAGAGCCTCAGAAGAGCTGGGATTTGTTGAGTAGAGCCCCCACAGTCACAGAACCCCAGACTGGTTTGGGTTGGGAGGGGCCCCAAAGCCCACCCAGTGCCMCCCCTGCCATGGCAGGGACACCTTCCCCTGTCCCAGGTGCTCCAGCCCTGTCCAGCCTGGCCTGGGACACAAAAGTCCCTTCACGTTTTAATCTTATTGTAGTTAATCACTGACATTTCCATCATGTGACATTTCCAAGCCCGTGTCTGGACTTGTCACATAAACCCAGAGCTGTGAGAAGCTCCTGGGTGTCTCCTTCCTTCAGGCACAATGGGCACAAACACTGCTCATGCACTGAAACACTTCTTATAAATTATTAACCTTTCATGGCTCTTACCTCCCCGCTCCTAGAGCAGAGCTTTGCAACCAAGAGCCTGGGATTTGTTTTTACAGTTGAGATTTGGGAAGGGAAAGAGCCACACTCTCCTGTCCACTGTGAAGGAGKGAACAGAACAGAATAAACAGGTTTTCTGAGGTAGAAGTAGGTTTCATGTTCTGGTCTGCACCCTGATACTAATTATATCATTATATATAATAATCTATATTTCACATGCCGACAATAATAATTATTATATATTTGWAACACACAATTCTACACGGGTCAGCACACAACAGCAACTTCTTGGCCTCAGTTAACTGTAGAGTCCTGTCCAAAGCTGCTGGAATTCTAATTAATTTCTCACTGAAATCAATGGAAATGTTTTCATTGATTCTGATTGAGCTGTTTCAAGTGAAAGCATCACCCTGTCCATGCTCATTTGCAGATGTTTATCCAGACATTTCCTCAACGTAGTTTTCTGGGGTCTTATATTTCCTRTGTTTTGGTTTTGGGTGTAATTGTTGTGTGCTTTGGTTTTGATTAATTTTTTGGTATGTGTCAGAATTGTGGAAGTTTCTTCCTAACCTCACTTTCCTAATGATAAACACTGGAAGGAGATCAAACCAGCCCTGTATCTTTAGAACTGCATGGCCTGCCTCGATAGCAGCCTATCAGAGAATGTCAAGAACATAAAAATGACAGCCCTGCTCTCCTGCAGGCCAGGAGGGATTGCCATGCAGCCCCTCAGTGCAGCAGCTGAGGCAGGAGYGCCGGGAGGGAGGGAATCCAGCCTGGCCGGGAGGGAGGATCCTCCTGCGTGGAAATGGCTGATTCACAGGCAGGGAGCAGAGTCACGGCTGCGAGGCACAGATGTGCCCAGCTGTTGCTGACTGCCCAGCTGGCTCTGCCCACACCAGGGGCTGCCTCCACTGCTGGCACTCCCAGCACAGCCAGCCCTGCTGGGGCCTGTCGGGGTCTCTGCTGCTCACAGTGACCCTGAGAATGGTTTGAAAGTCTCTTTTCCCAGCCCGGCGCTTGAAGAAGGAGTCAGGGCTCTTCATTCCTCGGTCTCAAGGTTGTTCATTGTATCTTRTCTATAAAATTCTTTCTCCTGCCCTGCTGAGGTCCATCCAGCAGGACAGTYCCAGGCACTCTGCCTGCCCCAGGGTGGTGTTATCTCTTTATACTAAAAACTCCGTGTACAATATTTACAGTTACTTTCCAATACCCATCACCTATGTTAGACAGTGAGCTTCTGCTCTAAACCAATCCAACAGTGCCAACACCACAGCAGAAGATGGAGGCCAAGAAGAAGAAGGAGAAAGGCTGGACACACCCAGTTCCCTCCATCTTGCCTCCTGAACCCCCATACCAAAAACCCCAAAATCTGCTTTTCCACCCTGTGATAACTTCACTATTATTCTCCCTAAACTGTTGTGGCTTGCTGCTCTTCATGTAAGGTTGGTAATTTGCTCCATGGGTCACAATCAAACCCAGGGGTGTTCTGGGCTCAGTGCCAGGGTCTCTGAGCCCCCTGGCAGGGTCCTGGCCGTCCTGGACAGCAGAGGGATGTGCTGGGTTCCCACAGGGGCTGAGCACGCAGCACCCACCGGGGCTGTGAGTCTGTCTGCCCCTCTGCTGGCAGAAAGCAGCACCAGGCAGAGCAGCAGGGCCTGGCAGCTGCTGGCAGTGCTGCAGCACCAGGGACAACTCATTCCTGGATCGTGGCCTTGCAGTGGGTTTCTCTGGATAAACACGGCTGCATCCAAACTGGGACATCAGGGGCTGCAGTGCAGGGACCAGTGGTGCCATCCCCATCCCAATGCAGCCCTACAGCAAGGAAAAGCAAAAGRGACCCTTCCCAAAAGCAGCACCTCAAGCCAAAGGTCATTTTTTTCAAATGATGGACGCGTACCAAAAATATCCCATCCCAAACGCAGCAGTGAGTGTAGGGTCATGGCAGTGACATCCAGGTGACAGCCAGGATTCTTTCCGATGAAACAGAATAACAAAGAGAGGCATTAAGTTGTTCTGCCTTCAGAWGGGAGTTTTGGTAGAAGTTTTAATAAAACACCTGTACCACGAGGCACTCAAGCTCCTCTTTAGGCATTGAGTCTTAAGGAGCAAATTGAAGAAAAATTTCTGTTACAAAGGAGAAGGTCCAGAGGAGGCTGAATGCCAGGGAAACAGGGCATCCAGCCTTTGTGACCTGCTCTGCAGCCCTGCTAACATCACAGGGGCCAGGGACACTTGGAAATGATGGTACAAGCTATAAATATTCCACCTGCTTCCCTGAGTTTCTAAAACTGTAATTCCTGCCTTGGGCTGCTCATCTGCTTCAGGAAACAGGAGTCAGTAGTAAACACCAGCCACTTACCAAAAAGCATCTTGACTGAGGTAGGGACAAATGAGACAGATTTTAGCTGCTATTGTCCCTGGGTTTTTGTGTCTGCCACTGTGACACTTGATTTGCAGCTTGGAACTTTGCTGTGGTGACAAAAGTCTGCCTGTAATGAGGAGGAGTTGGGAGTTTTCCATCAGTTATTCTCTGCTGAGAGCTGGCAGCTGCTCCCGCTGCTCCCTCGCTGTGCAGAGCCAAGGCAGAGCTGAACTGGTGCCAGTTCCTGGCTTTGTYTTGTGGCGCCTTTTCCCTGCAGGTACTGTGCTGAGCTCATTTTAAACTATCTTTTGTATTATATTAAAAATAAGCTGGAGTTGTGGAGATTCTTCCAAACGTCATCTCCTGAGTGCCAGATTCAGTATTGTTGTGTTTTGTGTAGAAAGGATCCAAAGCCAACTCAGAAACAAACAATTTGGGAAATTGTTCCCAAATCCTCAGCCCCATGAGGATCCAGTGTGGAACCTGCTCCTCTCCCTCCCCTGGGACCCTCAGGGGGGATGAGGTTTTTGTTTGTCCTGAACGAGAGCAAACACAGGTTCATGGGGGRTGTGCCCTCTGACAAAGGGAGTTTGGGTTTTAAATCTGCCACCTTTATGTCCTGGCTTGCCTCAAAGGGGCGTTTTTAGCTATGGAATGGGGCAGCACCTTCCAATCATTGTGGGCCAGGTAGAAAACTCAGTTTTGGAGGGTTTGCACATGCATTTTTTATTTTGTCTCACCGAAAAGTATTATTTATTTTGTCCTCTGTTTCAAAGAGCTGCGTGGGTGACACCAGATGAGGAGATTGAGAGGAGCCCTGGGTGTCCCTGGCTGCAGGGAGGGCTCTGAGCAGGGCCCAGCCAGTGGAGGCAGAATTTGGAGCCAGTGCTGCTGTCAAATAGCAAATAGCAGCTGTCTGGGTGAGACAAAGTTTGAGGAGATATTCTCTTAAATTGTCTTAAAATGTATATTCTCTTCAAAGAGAAGATATATATTTGAAATATATCTATTATATTATATCATATCATATTATATTATATTATATTATATTATATTATATTATATTATATTCTATTATATTATATTATTAATCTTTTAATAATATGTGTGATTTTAAAAATATATATTCTCTTTAAAAAGGATATAATCTCTTAAATTAAGCCTCAATTCCCCTTTTTTTGGTCTAGACCAGATGCTTTTTTGTTGAGGACCAGAGCTAATTCCTGAAGCTGTGATTCCCTTGGACTTCCCTGGGGATGGGAAAAAGAAGAAATTTCAAAAGAGATGAGGGAGAGGCACCTGGATGTGCAGGAGCTGTGGAACTGCAGTCAGGCATGTGGAGCCCAAGGAAGGGAAACATGTATAAAGAGAGAACAGGCAGAAACTCTGCTGTCCTTTGTTTTGACTTGTTATGGGAAAAGAAAAATGGCAGGATGGAAATGAGAGAGCACAAAAATCTTTATTTTAATAGGAGTATAGGAATCTGTGTTCAGGATGTATAAGGATAAATTCATTTAGTGCCAGTGATTACATAGGAAATGGAGGATCACTTAACTATTTTAGAGTTCAGGATGTTGTTAAAGAGAGGAAAAGGAAAGTTCTCTCCTCTCTTTGGAGTTTTTATGTTATGAGGTGGGAGGACAATAGCACAAATACAGATTTTCTTGGAGACAGACTTTACTCAAGTGCCTTATGTTAAACTGAATTGCATTTAGTAACTTCAGGTACATAAAGGGATAGAAAATTTAAATGAAACATTAATATAACAGGCTTTTGCCACCAGAGGCTTTGCACCATAAAAAGTGCAAGGGTTAATGGCATGAGAAACAAAGGGCTGCACATCCTGATTAAACCAAACCCTCTCCAGTCTGTTTCCTGCTCTCCATGGGGCACCAGCACTTGTGATCTGCCAAGGTTATGGCCTTTGTTCTTTATTACCCCTTGTGATAAAAACATTCCACCATTCTGGGGCTGGCAAGCTCCTGGTGAAGGCTCTGGGGCTCTTTGGCACACAGGGGATGCAGAGTTCAGGTTTGGCCCTTGGGCTGCAGGCACTGCAGGGACTGGGGCTTGTACCGGAGCAGGGCTGGGGYGCTGCAGGACGGGGTCACCCTTTGGCACAGCTTTGGAAGCAGAGGGGGATTCAACACTCCACACCCCAAAACACGGCGCCTGGCCCTGCTCTTCCCGCTCCCAGTGGGAGGGGAGGATTTTCTTTTGCTGACAAACTGTAACCAGTGGGAAACAGCAGCAGGCTCTGCCCCACGCTCTCCTCAGTCCATTGCTGGATTCAGCTGCTTCTTCCACTGCTGCTTCTTTTCAAGTCCCAGTGTTGTTGTTTGCTCTGCTACACTGGAATTAAAATCCAAAATATCTGAAGCAAACTACAGGGGACTCCTAACACAAGTGGTCAGGAACCATGAACAATAAAATAATACCRCTGGTAATGGTGAACTGAGCACTCTGGGTGATTTGTTTTAAAAATCAGGTTCTGCTTGGCTGCCAAAGCAGGAGATTGACCTATGTGGTACAACAAGGGTTTAGTTGACCATATGAATTTCTCTGACAATTCTACATGAATAACATAAGTCACTGGTGGTAAAAATATATTCTGAAACAACTTTTTCATTTTCTGGTATAATTCATTAAATAATGCCATAAATCAGTGTGAAAAATATGAAGGCATCTGATTTATGTTTGAAGAAAAGTTTCCAAACTCTATTCAGAGAGCAGGGGAAGCTAGGGGTACTTGTGTGAAGYAATAGCTAGATTTGTCAGGCACTTTCTGTCAAAAGATTTACAATTTCCCAGAAGAAATGGAGTCAGGGAAATGAAGTGTGCCAGATGTCTCGGTCACTGAGAGACAAAATCAAAGCCACTCTTAGCATGTAATACCTGAGAGTAGGGCTGCAGATGAATTAAATACATGGATAAGTTGTCAAAATGATCTTTGGACACTTGACTATTCAAACATATTCTCTTATTAATTCTCTATAAACCAGTAATTGAATGGATTCTTCTTTACTACTCCTTCAAGGAATTCCAGTTCTTTRAAGCACCCTTGGCCTCCTGAGGTGCCTGTGGGTGCCCTTTGATCTGCCCAGCARAGACCTGGGTGCTGATGRGGGTTCATGCTCTGGGAGATAGCTYCAGCACAGGGGGTGTGCACTGGAAACCTTTCCAGAGGAGTTTGTGCTGCTGTGAGGAATGAACACATTCCCAGAGTTCCTCTGCATGGCAGCAATCAGGTCTCAGTTTTTCCTGATCTTTTGGGTGAAGCACAGAGAGCCAGGGACRAAGCACAGCGTTCTGAGAGCCTCCACGAGGTGACAGCGAGGGGAAGAGGAGAGGAGGTGCTGGTGCAAAGCATCCTCAGTGTYTGCAGCTCCACGGCCCAAAGGAAGGGATTTGAGGGTGCTTTCCTGCCCCTTCCCCTCTGAGGACTGCATACTCCTAAACTGTGGGGGTTTTGATGCTTCAATAATGTTCTCTGTCAGATTTCTTTCTGGRGGGCATCACTCTGTCTCTTCAGTTTTCTCTGAGCTTGTTGCAGCTCTCCATGACAGAAACTTCCTTTTGTGCTGTCTGGGCACCACAGCCTCTGGGCTGCAAGGAAGAGTCCCAGACATGGCTTGGGAAAAATAACTGCAGTAAGGCTGGAGTGAATAAAGACCCAGCCAGTGCCCACTGGGGTTGTGCTGTTGTTGTGAGGGTCCCCAGGATGAGGTGAGAGATGGGCATTGACTCCAAGTTCTCAGAAGGCTGATATTTTATTATGTTATGTTATGTTATGTTATGTTACGTTACACCATACTACATTACATTACATCATATCATATCACGTTATATTAAAAGAAAATTACATACCAAAACTATGCTAAAGAAAGAGGAAGGAGACATCAGGARGCTAGAAAAGAATGAATAGTAAAAACCCCTGACAGACCAGAGTCCTGACCAAGCTGGACTGGGATTGGTCATTAATTAAAAACAATTCACATGGAACCAATCAAAGATGCACCTGTTGGTAAAGCAACCTCCAAACCACATTCCAAGCAATCAGATAATTATTGTTCACATTTCTTTTCTGAGCCTTCTCAGGAGAAAAATCCTGGCAAAGGGATTTCTCATAAAATGTCATGGTGCCCATGGCTGGAAGCTTTGCTGACACCCTGGGGTGAGGGGTGAGGGCTCCTGCTCAGCACTCAGGGGATGCCAGGCTGGAGGCTCCACTCCTCAGGGGCAGGACACTGGGAAGGTGAAGGGAAGGTCTGTGAAATGCTGCTCTTAATTCAAACAGACCTTTGAAAGGCTCTTTCCAGCCCTCCAGAGGAGGAAGGAGATCGGCTGGGGGGACAGGTGGAACAGATGCTGGGTGCAGGTAAAATCTGAGCAGCTCCTGAAAGCTCCAGCAGCACAAATCAGTTCYCACCCAACCTCTGCATCCCTTCTCCTTCTTTGCACTGCTCTGTCCCTTCACAAAAATATTATTGCATTGAAAGCAGAACAAGGCAGGGGACAGAAATACCTTGGCTCCAGCACAGAGAAGACAGATTTGCTCTCTAAGCTTTGTCACCTGGAAAAATTTGCAGTTTCCTTTGATAACAAATAACACATGGAGCAACAGGAAATCTGCCAAGCATGGCAGAGGCTGTAAGTCACCACTAACAGGGACACTTGATCAGTGCAAAGTCATGAAGAGAGGGAAACACAACCACTGTGGCCCCAGTGCATGAGAAGCCAAAGCTTGAGGGACTCCTAGAACCCAGATAATTGACAAAGATTGAGAGCAGTGTGTGAAAGGCAGCAAGATCYGAAGTAATGAACTAATGAACTCCAGGTTATTCCATTGCAGGGCCAGGAGAGCCTGAAGGAAGCACTCAGCTTTCTCTGCCCTGGTTTGGAGTCACTCATGCTCCCAGGGCTTGTCAGTCCATCATTGATGCCACTGAGCTGGGCTTGCYTTGCAGAGAGTGAGGAGAGCTGGAGAGCAGAGGGGTGGGAAGGCAGCTCGTGAGATAAGGGAGCAAAAGGCAACCCAGCACTGGCAAACTGGGAATTTCTTGGCTCTTTGAGTGATTACTGGGGCTCAGAGCAGCATTGGTATCAGGATGGAGTTGCTGCACTGGACCCATTAAGAGAGAGTCAGCAGACAGTTCTTTCTTTAAGTTGGAAATTCATAATTACTTTGGCCTTATCCAGAAGTGTAATGTATTTAATTCTTTCCCAGTGCTGGACCAGGCAGTCAGTAATTACACTAATGGGGTTATCTCCCTTATTAAAGAATGCCTTATCTGAGTAATATTGCTAATTTATATGCATCTGGTATAATTTGAGCTTTCAAGACTTTTCATGATCATATACATGGTTTTGTCTTTTGATTCTTCCTGCCTCCTTAGACATAATGTCTTTCTTGGCTTACAAAATGCCATTTCTATCTCTGGGTTTAAGCTGGTTTTTAGCAACAAGGGTAAGTTTTAATTCCAGCAGGAGTGTGAGTCTGACCCAAGAGTTCTGGCCCTCCCCTCATCTCTGCTAGCAAGGGTGGGGCTGCTCCAGCTGTGAAATATTCTCACTGGTGCTCCCAATGTCCCCCTTCAGGCATGCAGGCAAACCGTGGTTTTCATATCAGCTGTTCCAGGTTTGCTTGGAATCTTAATATTTCTTAGCTTATTTTTTAAACAAAGGAACTGTTGTGACAGCTTGTACTAAGCTATCTACAAAAAGCTATTTCTCTTTCTMTTGAGTTTGCACTTGAATTTTCTTGTTGTGCTACTTTGTGACACGTTTGGGTTTAAYGATGACACCATGAACTTGTCACCTTTTATCCAAGAATTTTTCCTTTGTAGCTTTTTGAGTGCATTTGCTGAACTGTGAGATTGAAATTTAAATTACTTCAATGCCTTTTATAACCCTTGTAAGTATGAATTATATTTCTTAATTATCTTTCCCAGTATTTAGGCATTTCACAGATTGGGAAACAGATTTTTCAAAAAGATAGCCTTGATTATACAATACACTTGGTGTTTCTTTCTCCATAGGAATTTAATTTTTATTGAAGTCATTAAAACTATTAATTTTTGGTTGGAAAAGCTACGCTTGGGCCTCTCAGGAAAGCAAGACTCCTGTCTCCAGGGAATTGCAGATCACATCTCTCRTTTGCCTGTTTTCCCATGGGCTCTGGCCCCCCTCTGGGTGCCAGGGGACACTGGCACAGCCTAATCCCCGCACCTTTTCTTTGAAGTTATTACTTAAATAATTGTAAACAATGTAAACAATTGTAAACAAYGACTGTATCCATTAAAAATTCCTCTTAACCTGCCTTATTCTCTCCAGGAGTGAAGCTGTGTAGTCAAAACGCTCTAACACAYCCCCACTCCCATGGCAGCCTGCTTGCTCAGGCCTGGTTATTCTTTACACACAGCTTTTAGAGAAATGTGTTACTCCAGTGAGTATCTCCAGTTCTCAAGTGAGATCTGTCTTTTACTGTGGGAATTCAAATAAACATTCACTGTGTAATGAAATACCCACAATTTTCACTGGAGCAAGAGGACTACATTTAGTCGTAATTATGCTGTACTCTGGGCCATGTGTGAGATCCTGATTCAGTTCAGAGTGTGAATTAAAGTGGAATCTTTTTGCTTTAAAAAGAATTGACCCAAATTCCAGATTCCTTGGGAATGCCCCCATTCCCTCCCACCCCATTCACCATGAAAAATAGTAAAGTCAGAGTTTCATCCTGCTGAAGGGAAGAAGAGGGGAAATGTTTAGGATCAGAGGAAAAGTAAAGGATTTGGAGCCGGAGAAGGGGGACCTTTCCCATCAGCTCAACAGAAAATTCTGATAGAAATTGCTGAAGGCCAAAATGTGAGGGACCTTTGGGGCAGGCCAAGAGCAGCAATCAGAGGAAGGGCAGCAAGTGCAGCACCACAGATCTGGGGGGTTTCCAGAACTTCCAATCCCTTCTGTGTCCAAACAGTTTTAATGAAAAAACTCCGTGTGGAGGCCTCAGGGACAGCTCTGCAGGAGCCTCCCCTTGTGCAGCAGGGGGCAGGAGCCAGCCTGGCACTGCCACAGCCCTGGGGACATCCTGGGGACATCCTGGGGACATCCTGGAGAGCTGCCCCTGCCTGGGGGCTCTGCTGGAATGCCATTTGCTTCACTTGCTCCTCACTCAGGAAGCCCTGGGGACTTGGCCCCAGCCCCCCAAGGCTCAGAACATCCTTCCTCTGCAGATATGGGCTCCAGACCTGCTGCCAGAGACAGGGGACACAGCAACATTCCATCTTCTCCTGTAAAAAACAGGAAAAGTGGGCTTCCCTGTGCTGTACCAAGGCTTTCTTGTCCTGAGGGCAGGAATTAGCTTTTCTGTGTCTGACTTTGCCTCTGACACAGCTGCAAATCCTGGGAAGGCTGAGTTACATCTCTAGAGAAAGGACTAATAAAAATGTGGGTTTACTTTTAACAGATAGCAGTAGTTTCACTTTTCCTGGGATGCTGATAGCCTGTCAGTGGAAAATGTAGGCTTGGACAGTCTGGGTGTGATTTATCTTCCTATGAAACCTGGCATGAATGTCCCAAACACTTCCAGTTCATGATAACACATCTTTTATTTCACTTCCTTCCATTGTTAGACAGAAAACATCACCTGATGAGTGGCCACAAAACCCAGCATGAARAGGTCTCCAACCCAACTTTTACTATGCACAAGTGAAAACAACAGAAGTTTTATGAGCTGGCCCATGTTGGAAATATTCATTTTGCATGTGCTCCTTAAATAAATGGCACTGAAGCCACCATCTTCAGCCATGAAATATACCCTGCTTGGTGTTCTCTCAGCTCTGACAGCTAAAAGGTTTTAAACATTGAAGAATTAATTATTCAGCTTAATTAATTGAGAACTACTGTATTAAAAAAAATACAAAACCCCCCYAACCACCAAATATCTGAATCCCAGCATTTTAAGTGCCACAGGAATGATTATAATGGCCTAGAAACTCTAAAGTTTTGAGGACAGAGCAGTAGGGTATTCTTAAAAAGCAGTTTCCATCTGCTGTGTGGTGGTAGTTGCTACAGACTGCACACAAAGGCCTGAAACACCAACTCACTAACCAGCCAAAGAATATAAATTAATCTGTATAAATGAAAAGAAATTCAGTGATGCCTCGTTCATTCCAAGTTCTTGGGTGTAACAAAAGTTTCCCCACATTTGCAGAGCTCAAACCCTTTTGTATTTATCTTACTTTCATTCAGCCAAGCATAAAAGCTGGGATGATTCAAGAAAATAAAATGTACAAGCAAGGTGGAAGACAGGYATTCCCTGAGCTGCCATTTGGAGATTCTGGCTGAAGTGGGCTGCAGGACCAGGGTGGGTCACTCTCTCAGCAAAGGAAGCTGGTTTTGGCAGCAGCTGCTGGACTCTGAGGAGGCTGATGATGATATTCTGCTCTTGAATAGAAAAAACATACAGAACCAGCAGGTCAAATTAGCCTATTCTGTTCAAAGGAAGGTTATGGAAATCTCCCTGTTACAGCATTTCCAGTGGCCATCTCTGCAGGGAGGGAGCAAAGCTGGTTCAGAGTGCTTGGAGAGAGGAGCTGAGAAACCCAGAGCAGCTCCAGAGCCTGCCTGGGATCCATGAACAGAAACCTGAGCCCAGCCCCTGAGCCCTGCAGCCACAGAACTTGGTAAAAATGGGAAATTGTAGTGCCAGGTCTAATAGTGCTTGTTATACTATCTACTACATTAAATCCCTGACAAACATTTAATGGGATTAAATCTGTCTTCTGCTCTAGATTTATACAGCACTGCCAGGGCACAAACTTCATTAAACTCTGTGTTAAACAGATATTTGAATCCTAACTAGGAAGTATCATTTTCCAACATCACATCAGTTTTAGCTTTTCTATTTTATCCCTATTCAGTCATCACTTCCCATTAATTTATGTTTTTACTCACTTTCCTTAGCTTTAGCTGCTTCTCAGGTACTTATTTTAGCAGCCCTGTGCTCAGGTTCCAGCCCACTCTTTGGGACAGGACTCACTCTGTGCCCAGCAAGGAGCTGCTTTTCCTCAGTAACTGTTAAAATCAATGAGATCTGACAGATTCAGTGCAAAAGGGAACTGTGTTTCTCAGGATTATATTCATGGAACACAGAACTCTGTGCATGAGTTTGTGGGTAAGTGCAAACAGATTTTCCTGTAAAGTTCAGAAATAAGAAGGAAAACTTATCTCCACTTCCTTTCTGCTTTAGTCAGCAACATCCAGCATTCATTCATGAAAAGAACAAATTTCCCTTCTCTCTGTTTTGTTCTACTGAATTAATAGATGCACCTATTATGGTTCTTGCCTAAATGCAAACAGACAAGGTGCCTTCCCTCCCCTGGGCYGGGCTGGAGCCCAGCACTCTGCAGGTACATTGGGATTGTGCCTTTTGCAAACAGCTGCTCCCTCCTCTGCCCTGGTGCCGCCAGCCAGGAAGGCAGCACTGAGCTTGTGTTCAGGAGCTGGATGGAAATATTCAACAGATGCTTCAGCACTCTGGAGCCAAGCTGGCAGTTGTGCACCACTGGAACAAACATGCCTGGGAAAATCGATGCATAATTAATTGATTTGCTCACTCAAAACTTCAGTGCTGATTGCAACAGCCCCCAGTTATGGAGATTTTTTGCTACCAGCTGTGGCTTAAATGAAATTAGTTTGGCCCATGTGAATATATATTATTTACAGTCAGGTCAGGTGCTGTGCTGTGGATTCATCTCCTGCAAACCCCTCATTCATTGCACTCTGAACTGAAGGAAAGCTTTTCCCTCTTATGGTGAATTTTTCTTTCTTTCGCTCAGCCCTCTCTCAGCTCCTTTTACCTTCCAGTTTCATCCTTACCTTTAGATGAATTTTTGCTGTTGCTCCTTCACTGGCTGGAAGTTACTGGAGATGTAAAAGCACAGCAGAAACTCAGTGATGACCCTGAGATGTGACCATATAGGAACTCACTCTGTAACCACTAAATAATCACAATAACTGCATATATCAACACGTGGCAATAGAAACGTGACATTGCCATCTTTTTCCATGGTTCACAGCATCTTTTTTCTTTTAAGTGCAGAGCATACGCTTCAAACACACCAGGCTGCACAACATTTGTACTAATGCTGCCAAGCCACCCTCTAAAATATTTTATGAACCATGAGAACATTTTAATCTGTTGGCATTTCCCTAATTAAGACAGTTTTACTGCTGCCTGAAACAGAGGTGTTACATTAGCTGAGGATCTCTGCACTGGGTAAATTATGGCATCTGTCTTCTAAATAGAAGTTTGCATTACACTTTGAGGAATGAACTGGTGTGCATTTAATTCAAATGGACGATCAGAGTTTTTTGAAAATTAATGTCTACCTTTCTAGGAGATTTCCATTATGTTAAATTACGTTTTTAAAAGCCCATTGCATGAGTAATGTTAGTGCACATCAGTTCATAACATTAGCATTTCCTGCCACAATGGAGCCCTTGAAAATGTCCACTGAAAAAACACAGATTGTTTAAGATTTACTGCTTTGTAAAAATTCTAAGAAATGCTGCTCAGGTGGAAATATTTTTTACCTTTCTGTGTCAAACTGCACAATACAACAAATTCATTTGCTGTGATTGTATATGCCAGTGGTGAGTTAGGTCAAATTATTCATACATATCACACATATAACATTTAATGACTTTCAGAATCTTGCATTTTCCCCTAATAAAACACATAAATATTACACATTCCCACCCTAAGACATTTATTGCTTACAACAGGTAGAGGAACAGTTCCACAGAAAGCCACAGTTTCATGCTTTAAAATGGCGTAAGAGCTCTTACATGGATGATTTTTAAAATAAGAATGAAGAGGTGATTTCCAATCCCTTGGAATTGCTATGGATACAGCAGTGTATCCATACAGCAGATATTGGGGCTGAGGAAGGGTCAACTTTGGAATTGTTTATAGCAGAACTGAGGTCTCTTACCTGAAAGACAACTTATAAAGTCCAATAATTGATGATTTCAGCCCTGACAGAAGTGTGTCTGTGTGAGCAGCAGGATCAGGATCAGCAGGGACATGGCCAAAATGTTGTGTTAAAAAACAGAGGTTTCACCACAGAAAAGGCCAGAGCTGTTCTGGGAGGGCTTGGAGGTTTTCAGATGCTGAGGACAAGCAGAGGCAGCAGAAGGGAAAGTCCTGAGCCTTTAATCAGTGCTGGGAGGTGCAGAAAGCTGGGGCTGCTAAACTCTGCACCAAGAGCTCTGCTGCTCTCAGAGCTCTCCCCAGGAGCCCCTCAGAGGGGATGGATGGATGGATGGATGGATGGATGGATGGATGGATGGATGGATGGATGGATGGGTGGATGGATGGATGGATGGATGGATGGATGGATGGATGGATGATGGATGGATGGATGATGGATGGATGGATGGATGGATGGATGGATGGATGATGGATGGATGGATGATGGATGGAT
>JACDOX010000380.1:160944-175209 GCA_014549065.1 Cardinalis cardinalis
TGGATGGATGGGTGGATGGATGGGTGGATGGATGTGTCCCTTCAGCACAGCCTGGGCTCCTCACTCAGGGCTGCAGGAGGAGCTCCTGGCTCCCCTGCTCGCAGGAATGGCAGATGGGGGGTGCAGCCAGGGAATTCTCTCTCACAGGAACAGTTTAATGGCTCAGTGACCTCACAGGATGCCAGGCCTGAAGCTCTGGATCCTCACCTAGGAAAATCTTTCCAAACTTTTAAGTTTTCAAAAACTTTCAGGAGAAAGCCTCAGTGGCTTAAATTGCTTAAAATGCTGGAATTTCCTTGTGTTGTCCTAATCTTTACACCTTGTTCTTTTCTCTGGCATGGGGATTTCACCCCTCCTGCCCTATCCCTCAGTATTAGTGCTGGTGCTCATTGTCCATAGGCATTCTCAGCAGTGCTGTGCAAATCCTGTATTTCCTGCAGCATTGTGACTTTCTCAGCTTTCTCAGCTCAGAAAATCAGAACAAGACTGCACATAAATTAAGGCTTTACCTCCTTATGGGAATGGACCAAACCCACAAACAGTGGGTGTGGCACTTCATTGTGTGACTTAGAGGCCATGGAATACCCAACCCAAGGTTGGACATGATGACCTTGGAGGTCCTTTCAGCCTTACTGACTCAGTGATTCCATGGCTGGGATTGGAGAGGGGGGAGCTGCAGCACCAGGAGAGCCAAGGCTGGGAGGGTGCAGGAGCAGGGCTGGGATGGGTTCCAGTGCCCTCTCTCCGCTCCCTCCCTGCCCCAGGAGTGTTTCCAGCAGGGGGATGCTGCCCTTGGAGCAGCCTGCTGGCTCTGCCAGGTGCCCAGGGATGAGGAGTTGAGCCAGGAGGACTCAAGGATATTTTCTGTGCCAGGTACACATAAGCAGACCCTCCCCAGCCCCAGCCCTGCTGGTGACTCACCTGCCAGTACCTGTTGGCACTTTGGTGTGTGAGTGATTCAGCCCAGGGTGTTCTCCTCCCTCTCACTTTTCACTGCATTGAAATTGGACATTCTGCATCTGGAAATTACAGGTTCCTGCCTCTGAGGGTGATTCACACAACAGCACAACAGGCACTTGTTGAGGCATCCAGCATGACTTCATCCCTTGCTGTTGTTTCAGCAACTGAAAGAGGCTTTATCCAGGATGGCTTTCTGATCCTTTACGTAGATTATTTTTGTCCTTTACATCACACTTGTCCATGATCATCCTTTTTTGATTGTTTCAAATCCATAAAAGCATGGGACTAAGAAATAGTTTGCACCTTGAATTTTCCACCAAATGCTGGAGGTCACTTCTATTTCCTTTGATGTTCTTGGGCCCGACACAAATGTTCTGAGCCACTTTTGCTTTGTACCATGGTGTGGAAAGCTGGAAGTTAATATCACCTGGGGATGGGGCCAGGCACACAGCTGGCAGACTGGGATACAACTGCACTTTGTCCTGAGCAGTGAGGAACAGAATCCTGGGGTGGGCATGGCTGGAAGGGGTCCCCTGGTTCCCCCAGTGACAAACTGGTGGGGTGGGGTGAATCTCTGGTGTGGCCCAGAGGTCAGCCCTGGGAACTCAGGTGGCTTCAGAGGACCAAGGCCGTGGCTGGGACCCCTGTGAGTGCAGGGACAGACACAGGGCAGGTGACACAGCTTGGTGTGACACAGCTTGGTGTGACACCAGCAGCCACTCTGCCTGAGAAAAAGCTGCTGGATGGAATAGGCTGAATGCTGGCTCTGCAGACCAAAATGTTTCCAGCCAGAACAGGAGGTTTTCAATCCAAAAGGAGGTTATCTTCTCTATGGGGCGTTGTTTGGTGACCCAAAGTGCTTTGCTGGGATGATTTCAGGGGATTTGTGTATCAAGGGAGCTCTCACAGGACTGAGGCAGCTCCTCTGCTGTAACCCCGTACCAAACACTGCTCCTGAGTCAGCATCTCTGCCTCAAGAGCTGCCTTCCAGAGACAGGGAGACAGCAAATCCTCTCCTGATTATCAGTGCTCTCCTCCTGAAGGGATCTGGGAAGAGGTGAAAGGCTGCCACACAGCATTTGTGTGCCCCAGCCTGAGCACACCCCAGTGCTAAGAAAAGRACATGGAACTTGTGTCTGAGATCTACCTCAGTGATACAACCCCAAATTTACCTCACTGCAGGAAATTCCATTGCCAGATGTGCACAGGCACAGGCCAAAATACCCCAGRAAAACATCCCCAGGGGAAAATGTCTTACATTTACCTTGAGAAGCTGAATCTCAAATAGTTCTACCAAAGGATTTTTCACCTTTCCATAATTGTGAAGCAATGATGGTTCAAGCATGAAATTTATTAAAGTCTTGGCTCCCAAACCTGAAGGTTTTGGGTATCTGTAAAAAGCTGTGGGTACCAAAGGAGCCTCTCTACAGCACTGAGCAGTGCAATGGAGTCCTGKGTGTTCTCCCTTTAGTAAGGGAAAGATGTTCCTCCCTGCAAGGAGGCATTGAGGAGTCCATTAGCAAAACTCCCTGAATGGGGACAGCTCAGGGACAGGGACAGRAAGGGAAACAATTTAAATTTTTAATATAAAATAGAAAATTATTACATTTTAATACCTGTACTGACATTCATCTTGGGATGACAGCCACRGAACAAGTTATATTTTCCCTCCAAGTTTGTGGGAATTTTTCCAACCTAGAGTGTGTTACAGCACATATCTTCTTAAGAGAAGTGCAGGGTTAGAGCCCTTTGCATTCTGCTGGAAATTCACCCCTGGATCATTCCTTACCAGGTTTTGTGCAGATTCAATGTGCTGCTGCCACCAGATGGCCCTTGTGGTGGATTCTGTTGGGAAAATCAGTGCAGGAGCTCTCCAAGGCAGAGCATTAAAATCAATTTAAAGGCAGAACACTGTTTACAAACAAGGATTTTGCATAACAAGGGCCTGCTTTCTTTGCCAGTTGGATGCTGTGAGAGCTGATATGCAGTGTTYCACCAAGCAGCACTTTCCCTGACATCAGCTGAGAAGGAATGCTATGGGTGTGCAGACCTTGTCAAGAATTCTTCCTAATTTTGCACCAAACASAGCAAGATGAAGAGCAGAGTGTCTGAATTACAGTTTTACTGACCTTGAGTTCACAAGATTCTGTAACTGCTCTGAAGTGCAATCTTGATGAATAATGTCATCAGCACCTTTCTGATGCAAAATAAAAGGGAAAATTAAAAATAAAAAGAAGTGGGAAGAGGAAAGGGGAAAAGGGAAGGAAGAAGGAAAAGGGAGGGGGAAGAGGGTCAGAAAGGAAGGAAAAAGAAAAAAATAAAGGAGAAAAAAAAATCTCTTGTTGGGTTACAGCTGTGGATGCAGCAAGCAGAATGAGGCTTTGTCTGCTTCACTTCTGAGTTTGAATATGACAGAGATACATCCCTTTTTTCAGGTGCTCTCTGAAATGGGAAGGAACACCCAGGCAAAAACCTGTGTGATTTCCTGAGCTCTGCTTTTGCTTTGTTTGTTTTGGGGAAATGCTCCATGCTTGCCCTCAAAGCAAGTGTGGCAAAGGCAGTGGCAGAAATTCTGGGAGATTAAAGGGGAAAAAAACCCAACAGACAATAACAGAAGCCAAAAAGGAATGAGTTGAAACCTGCTCCCAGTCGTAGCTGCACCTTTTTGAAAGCCCTTTTTGTTTCCAAGGATGCGTTTATTTCATCCGACATCAGAAATTCCTCGAGATCTATTTCAACTGTCAGCTTATAGCCAGCATCAAACACAGAAATGACACAGGGATGACTTTTTGACAGCCAGTTTTTGAGAAAATGTAGCTGCAAAGTGAATTTTTTGCAATGTGAAAGTCTTTCCAGGCCACACATTGAAGTAATGGCAGAACTACATTCCTCAACAGATCTGAGTAATACAAACACAATTATAAGATCTTCTCTTTACATTTCTTTTTGGAAAATATCTTTTTCAGGTGAAAGGCAGAGCCAAACATTAATAATGCATCTTTTTCCTGTAGTAACTGAGCAAGTAAATGTAGTGAAAGACTTGAAAATGCAGGATCACTGACTTTTTAAAACCAAGTTCCCAGTTCCCAGCCCTGCCATAGAATTCCTCAAAGATAGGTTTCAAGATCACTCACCCCAAAGTATTTGATTAGTGCCACTTGTGTGCTTCAGTAAAGAGCTACTCACATGAATTAATTCAAGATACAGAGGATACTTCTTGGTTACATGGGGCAGTGGAACACAGAGCTCAGTACACTGAAAGGCTTTACATGGGCATCAGGATTACCTTTTCCATGTGGGAATGGATCCGATTTATCACATAATTTAAACTGCACCTTCTCTGCTAAGAAGGCATTTCTGAAGATAGAAATTCACTTTGTTGTCCACACAGAGAAAAGAAATTGTCTTGAGCAGCTTGAGGATCAAAACTCTTATAAAGAAAACTGAATCAATACCAATTCAGAAGAGTGGGACAGAGGTTCCAAAAGCCAAGGCACCTCTTCAATCCCTCCCTTTGGGGCTGAGCCCTGCACTGTCACAAACACAGAGGGTCCCACACGTGAAGGGAGGAATCTCCCACAGGTCAGATGCTGCAGATTTTGCTGGGGTTTGGTCTTAGCTGAAAACACAAATGGATCCCATTTCCTTCTTCCCTGATACCTGAGTCTTTATGGACCTTTGCTGCCCTGGATTTTGCGAACAAACATTTCCACAGCTTCTGCCCGACTGGGATGGAGGAAACCCCCAAGGGGCCTCAGTGACAGCCAGGCCCTCAGGCCCTCAGTGACAGCCAGGCCCTGCATTTCTGCACTCCTCCCACCGTGCGTGGCCTCCCTCCCAGGGATCCCCTCCAAGGCCGCCAGAGCAGAACAAACCTCACACACCTGGCAGCTGAGGAGCCCAGGCACGGCAAGTTGTCTTTGTGGGGTTGCTGTTCCTTGGGGAACCTCCTGGAGAGAGCTCCCTCAGAGAGCTGGGGTTCAGGGAGCCCTCAGAGAGCTGGGGTTCAGGGAGCCCTCAGAGAGAGAGCTGGGGTTCAGGGAGCCCTCAGAGAGCTGGGGTTCAGGGGAACCTCAGAGAGATGGGGTTCAGGGGAATGCTCAGAGAGCTGGGGTTCAGGGGAACCTCAGAGAGATGGGGTTCAGGGGAACCTCAGAGAGATGGGGTTCAGGGGAATGCTCAGAGAGCTGGGGTTCAGGGGAACCTCAGAGAGCTGGGGTTCAGGGAGCCCTCAGAGAGAGAGCTGGGGTTCAGGGGAACCTCAGAGAGCTGGGGTTCAGGGGAACCTCAGAGAGCTGGGGTTCAGGGGAGCCCTCAGACAGCTGGGGTTCAGGGGAATGCTCAGGGAACTGGGGTTCAGGGGAATGTTCAGACAGCTGGGGTTCAGGGAGCCCTCAGAGAGCTGGGGTTCAGGGGAATGTTCAGAGAGATGGGGTTCAGGGAGGTCTCAGAGAGCTGGGGTTCAGGAGCACCCTCAGCAGTTTGTCACCAACTCCCAGTTAGCTCATTCCATGTTTTTAACAAGTCTAAAACCTCGGAGGGACTGGGAATAAGCTGCATTTGTCATTTGTACTAAGGACTTGTTTGATCTGGAGTTTCTCCTTGCGTTCTAAGGGCCTGCCCAAGGGGAAGGCTCCAAAGAGCTGATTAACACTTGCTGCTCTCGGGCCTGGTTCAGATCATTACTCTCCTCTGGATAAATCACACAGATTAATTCTGACAAAGGAACACGCACAAAGAGACTTATGAAAAATGAAGTTCCTTCTTTCTGTGCTGCATTTCCAGAACATCTCCATCTCTTCTTTGTATCAGCAGCACTTTCCCTTTTCACTTTTCCTTTTGAGTGGAATTCCAATTCATCTTTAGAGTGAATCAAGTTGCTTTTGCCTGCAGCTACTCATTGGCAGGGTCAGTTCTGGAAGATCCTCTGGCTTAGAAAAACTGTTCCCTCTGCCAGTCTGTAATCCCCCTCCAAAGTGTTCACTGAGCACTTTGCTGCCACGCTGCTTTGTCATTCCCTGTAACATATTTTATAGGCTGTGATAGAGCCTCCTCTTGAGAGAACCCCAAAGCTTCCAAAAGTAAGGACTTTTTTTCTTCTTTTCTTTCTTTTTTAGCATTTCAGCTGGAAAAAGCTCCCAGAAGTTACTGCATTTCTAAAGAGAGTGGGATCAGTGCTTTTCAGGAGTCCTGATCCAAGTGAAACCTCAGCTCACAGCAAGAGCTCTGTTTGTATGACCAACCACCAAGAGGCTGGGGCTGCACCACGTCCATGGGAGCATTTTAATTGTAAGATTTTAATAGTAACAGGAAATGTGCAACAAAAGC
This sequence comes from Cardinalis cardinalis, assembly GCA_014549065.1. Taxonomy (NCBI): domain Eukaryota; kingdom Metazoa; phylum Chordata; class Aves; order Passeriformes; family Cardinalidae; genus Cardinalis; species Cardinalis cardinalis. The sequence continues at coordinate 167,233 of JACDOX010000380.1, forward strand.
TACATTCTCCATAAGGCCAGCATCCCCTTGGGCTGGATTCCCCCCACTGTTCACAGCGTTTCACTGCTCATGCAAGACCAGAAAAAAGGCAATATTTGGCAATCAGGAGGTGGCAAACACATTTTTTCATGTAAGCTTGGACAGCAATAACTGTGTTACCCTTCAACCTTCCCCAGCTGAGCAGAGCTGAACTCCTGGCTCTGGGGCTCCCCAGGTAGCTGCAGCACCAGGGAGGGAGGGAGGCTGGAGCGGCACACACCAGGTCAGCTCTAAAGGGCTGGCTGAGGCTCCCAGCCTGAAATTGTAAATACAGACTGTTCCTAATGATCCAGCACCTCCCATCCCTCCGTGTGCCTCCCAGCAGCATGAAAGAGAAGGGATAAAAAGGGATAAGAAAAGGTTGAGCCTGCCTGACCTCAGCGTTTTCTTGTTCAGCTTTTCATTTCCTGATTTGGAATCTTTACCTGAGACACCTTGAGGTTTAGTGCTGTTTCTTTGGGCMAGAAGCAATTGGAATTGATTTGTCCATTTTGTGATGTGCTTTTCTTTTTTGGAAAAGGATAGAAGAGTTTCCAGTCTGAATTTGCAAATCTATTTTTAAGCCTTGCTGCAAATAAAATGAAAGAACTTGAATTTCCCTCAGCTGTTGTCAGCGATAAAGCTGGGGGGCAATTTTTCCTCCTTTTGTACAAATGAAATGTTATTTCTCCTTCTCTTCACACATGTATATTTATATAGAGAGTGATATATTATGGGTTCCTCTCAAGAACAAAAGGATATGGTGGAAATCTGAACAACTGCAGACTGATAAAAACAGTGAGTCAGAGCAAACCTGGGCTGCTCTAATTGCGCTAGTACAAATATACCTTAATGACCACAGGATCAAAAATACACCCCTTTAATCATTGCACAACTTTATTAGCTCATGCCCTGTTTTAGTTAATGACTGCCTGAATTAACATTGCCCTTTTCTACCTGCTATGATACACTAAAATGTTGTATTTTTGTGTGCTGATCTCATCAGCAGATAGTGCAGCTGTCCTGGGGGTGCTGCACAATTGGAAAAATTGATAAAATTCTCCACATCACCATTAAAACCATAGAAATATATCCAATAAAAGGTGGTCTGGGTGCAGGAAAGATGGGGAACCCAAGTCTGCAGAATTTATAGGCTGCTGCAGYTCATGTGAAATGAGTAAAATAGGATATTTTTCCTTCAAGTTCTGTTGATGACAGAGATAAACACCATGGTGTGCCCTGCTTTCAAACTGTGATTTTATCCATTGGATTCAGATGGAATGAACAGGATACGTGCTGGAATTATGATTAGATACTGATTTTTCAGGATGTCTCACCCCTTTTTTTTCTTTTTTCTTTTTTTTTTTAAATTTAAACTTCTCTTGGAAGGCAGAATTATTTTCCTAAGGTAAAAAATATTGCTGTGCCATCCAAGTGACTTTCTGTTCCTGGCATCTGCAACATGCCAGTTGCAGATGTGAAAAGGGAACAAGAAATTAATGATAAAAATCTTTGGTTTTCACCAGTGGAGGTGCCCAACTTAAAATGCCAGTGGCAGAACTTGGACAACACCCTCAGGGATGCACAGGGTGGGAWTGCTGRGGAGTCTGTGCAGAGCCAGGAYTGAATTGTGGCTCCCTCCCAGCGCAGGAGATTCTCTGAAATATCCCATGATTCTATGAAAAGAAATCTGTATTTCTGAAGACTTTGTACTTTATCACAGTTGCTTAGTCTGACCTTTCTCTAATTTCTGTTCCCATGGATGTTTAAAAAAGAATGGAATATGATCTGCTTTTCATGTTTCCTCATAATCTTATTCTGGATGCAGTGTTTGCTGGAATTTGCCAAGATAATTCAGTCTAAGCATGGGTATGGTAAGCATGGAAAAACTGACTCTGACCAATTAAAGCACAGAAAAATATGAGAATGGAAATGTATGGAATCAAAATGGAATAAAACATCTTAAAATGGAAAATAGTGGGCGACTTTGACTCTGGCAGCCTAGGTAATTAATCATTTTAAATGATGTTTTAAAACAAAACCCAACTRAACACACACAAAAACCTCTGACAGATTTCCATGAGCAAGTTTGCTTATCAAGTTTTTGTTCAGAAATGACTTGATGGAAACTTTGGTTTGGGTTTTTATTGTCTACTGAAATGCTGCTGTTTGATATTTTATTGCTTTATAAGCTCACACACAGCGCAATGAAATCATGGAACCACAAGGAGTGGTGACAAGACACAGAATCAGCAATTTCAGCACTGGTACTTCTCCTTGCTTTCAGGGAGTTTCTGAAGCTGTATTTTGGGAAGGGTTTATTTGTTTCCTTTCCTCTTTCAGTATCCAGCTTCCCACCCTGATGCCAAGGGTGTGGTTTTGTCCCTGTGCTTTTCACCTTTATGAGATGGGAAGTGTTTTCTTCTGGTATTTTTTTTCTCATGCTCCAGGTACTTGGTACCACAGCAAGAATTCATCTCCTCCAGTCACAGTTTATCCCACAACCTAAAATATGATGTGTTCATAAAAGGTGGCCTTGATTGCAGCTCTGGTTTGGCTTCAATCTCAGCTCAAGCACCATGAAAAAATTTTCTGCACCATTTATAAAATAACTTCTTCAATTAACACCGTACTCCAAATTTCATTATACTTATTGCTAAATTAGAGTTATAAGTTCCATTTAGTCCCTTTTATAAAATTACTTCCCAATTTCAGAGCAGAATTTGTTCTGTTCTTGTTTGATTTCCCTCTGGAGAGCCCCAGAGCCCGGAGTGTGAGCCAGGTCCTGTGGGAGCCCTGCCCTTGGTGTCACTGCCACCCTGCCACTTGCCACTCCCCAGGGACACCTCAGAGCCATTCCAGCACACCCATTCCTTTAAAACCCAGCACTGAGTTTTCCTCTTTCCCCAAAGAAGCAAAGCATTCCTAGCTGATGTGTCCCTTTTATATTAGGGATGTATTGATATCATTATTTATCCCTGTWAAATTATCATTTTTATGTTTGAGTTGCTTGATACCTTAAATTAACAGTGCTTTTTATTTTCCAGGACACAAGGACACAGTCCTTTCCCAAGGACTTTGCACAAGAGGACACATTTGCTAACATGCCTGCTAACATTCCCTGATATCACTTACCAAAACAAGATATGGAAGCAGAAAGCACAGAAACCAACAAAAGCACAAAGGAAATCTTTTATCAAAGGCTCATTAGAATGAAGGCTTGCTTAAAGCTGCACACTTAGATGGATTAGTTCTGGACCAYACTTTGCAGGCAAACCTCCAGATTCAGCTACAGAACCTGGAGGAGCCAATTTATAATTTCTTTCATAAATCAAAAGGCAATTCCTACAAACAGTAATGATCAGTCCACTCAGGATCAGACCTAGAAAATTAAAATTGAACTTTCTGCTGCCTTGTGAAGATATCTTAAAATATGGCCTGTAACTTTACCATGCTTAGCTTGGGATATTTCAAATGCTGTAGGAACTGGTCAGGGTAAGAACAGCCTAAGTCTCCAAGTGCCATCCAAGCCAGACAGGCACTGTGGGGTGGAGCAAGCCTGAGAATGGGAGGCTYCTGAGAGTGGGCCTGGTATTCTCCCTTTTTAGAGGAGGGGTTGAGGTACATAGATAAGGCCTAAATGCATTCCATGTAACTAAGAAAAAAAGTGTAATATGATAGTATTTTACCAGAGGTTATAATGAAAAGGATTTGGGGTAGGAAAAGGCATGAGGAAGTTTCATGCCTTTAAGTAGAAATCAATAAACTGTTAAGAGAAATAAGATGTCAGGTCTTAAAAGTGGGTTATGGTTAACCAGGAGAGGGAAAAATCCAGAAACATCAGTTCCTAAAAGATTTCAGGTCTTTATGGCTGTGCTTTCTCCTTTTTCTTATTTAATCCCCCGGAGTCAGGTCTCATCTCCCAGGCATTATTGGTTTTGGGGGCCCATGGTCCTGGTCAGCACTGGGATTCCTATTTCCTTCTTTCCCCCAGGAACCTCCAAAGAGTGCAGCAAACRGGCCCCCAGAATGTTGATTTTCCTGGTGTTATCCAGCTGATCCACTGGAGAGGAGCAGGCACTGCTGGGTGTGTGGAGAGCACTCAGAATGGGAGCAGGACTTTTGTCCTGCCTTGGGACACCAGGAGGGGACACACACGTTAAATGCAGGGCRGGAAAGGGGCCTGGACCTGACACTGAAAGAGGAGACATTGGGATGGGATGTTAGGAAGGAATTCCTGGCTGGGAGGGTGGGCAGCCCCTGGCACAGGTGCCCAGAGCAGCTGGGGCTGCCCCTGGATCCCTGGCAGTGCCCAAGGCCAGGCTGGATGGGGCTTGGAGCAGCCTGGGACAGTGGGAGGTGTCCCTGCCATGGCAGGGGTGGCACTGGATGGGTTTTGAGGTCCCTCCACCCTCATCCATTTGTGAGTTCTGTGACCTACATATACATTCTAACAACAGGATAAACTTGAACAGCAGGATAACATTCCTCAGTGTCTAAACACAGCAGCAGAACCAAGAAGTGAGGCAGAGATTTAAGGGGGCTGGGGGGGAACTAGGAGAGAAATGCAACCAAGAAAGAAAAGGCTTCGAAGAGAATTTTAAAAGAGAGGGATGGAGGGCAGAGTTAGGATTGAGCACAAATCACTGCATGACTTCTGAATTCTTGKTTTTTTTATATTACATTGACCTAATTAATTTTACATAGAAAAATATGTATCACAGGCTTTTTCCTGGTCTTATCTTCCTTTGAAAAAAAATATTTTAGCTGTTTGCTCACCCATGGCAATATTAGCCACACCAAACCATTTGTGGAACAGTGACATTTCGTGCTCAGCCTCTACACAGAACTATAAATTTTACTCTGACAAACCACCCAAGCTGGGCAGTGAGTGCAAGAGCCAGGCTCTCAGAGCAGGACAGGCAAACACAGAACAGGAAGGGACCCCCAGGGATCGCCCAGCCCAGCCCCTGGCCCTGCACAGACACCCCAACAATCCCACCCTGGGCATCCCTGAGAGCCTTGTCCAAACCCTCCTCGAGCTCTGGCAGCTCAAGGACCAGGATTGTGCCTGATCTCTGGTGGGCATCAAACAGCCCATGAGCCTATGGGCACCAGGGATGGGACTCTGAGTCTGGACCAGACTCTGAACACTCAAAAAGGATCCTCTGCAGGGTATTGATTTGCCACAAAACACCAAAACTCGAGACATTTTAAGGTTTTTCCAAAGGGTAATGGGGTATTTTAGCAGGGAAGTTGGGCTGGATGACCTCCAGAGGTCCCTTCCAGCCCCAACCTCTCTGTGACTTCTCTCTTGCCAATAATAAATGAGTAAGAGAATCCTACTTACTGAATGAGCAACGTTCCCTTTCATATTTAAATCTTCCCTGGCACTTTCCCAGGCAAGAATTAACCATGTGCTGCGTAGCTTATGGAAAGGGACTGTCTGAGGTAGGATGTTAGCAAGTAATAAGAATGTTATTTTGATGATTTTCATATTTTAAAAGGTTAGGCTTGATGTCACTTAATTTTCTAACTGAGCAAATCTGAACAAGCTGGGGCTGCTTTTACAATCTGTGTCTTCACAGATAGAGAGTGAATATATTATTGATTCTATGAATATGCTTATCTTCTAAGTTTACCTCTCCTTGTTAATTCACAGAGCCTGGTGGAGCATACTGGCTTTTGGAGAGGCACAGACCATCCCTGAGGCACAGAGTCCTCCTCCCTCTTTCAGTGCTGAGCAGCAGCAACATCCAGAACACACCAGGAACACGGTGCAGGCTCCAGGTGCCAGCCCCAGGGCATGTCTGGGGGTTTAATGTATTTATCAGGCTAATTCATGGTGGAGAGGGCTCCCAGCAGGTTTGGTTTGCTCCATGTCCTCTGCGGGAAAGCAGCCGGGCAGGTGAGGTTGGTGGGACGCTCCGGGAAAGCCCCAGGTCCGGCAGAGCCCCCGGGGSAGCAGCCGGGCACAGCTCTCCGGGCGGGGACGGAGCCTTTTCCCTGCTAGCGGGACAAGAAAGCAGAAAACTCTCGACTTAACGCGGCTCCTGCCTCCCTAGCAGGGCTCACGGGTCCTGCGAACTCGGGAATTTCTGCCCAAAAAGGGGWGCTTCAAACAGATCTCGCTGTAGGAGCTGTGCTGCTCCACTTCCACTGCCCTTGCTGTGAAACGCTTAACAAGCTTTTATTGTCTGCACATCCTTTAATGAGTTCTGAGTGTCTTACTTTGCATTTTATTTTGCATATAAGAAGCAAGTACACTTGCTTTATTTATTGATTTAACCCCTGACAAATACTCTGGCWGCCTGCTACTGTGCAGGTTGCCTCAGTGAGATACCGTGATATGCATTTCTTTCCACACAGGGCAGAGTAAACTGCACCTTAGCAAATCCATTCTGAACTAATAGTATTCGGGAAAGAAATACTTGCAACAATTCTAATGAAAAATACTAATAAAGTTCCTGGGAAGGAGGCTTGGTCTCTTCAGAGACGCGTCTGTGAAGTCAGGATCCCCACTAGGACTGGAAATTGGTCCTTCGTGCTTCAGTCACCTCGACAGTCACAACAGCCCTTCGTGCACTCGTGCCAGGGCAAAAGGAAGTTTTGCCAGAAGTTATTTCTGCCTAAAGCCAGAGTGTCCCTGGGAGCTGCCAGACGGGTCTGGCTGTGGCTGCAGCCTCCCCTCACGGCCCTTTCCCCCCGGGGACAGGGACAGCAGCGGGGACAGCCAGCCTGTGCTTGGAGCACTGAAGGGCTCGAGGCGGAGCCCGCAGCTCCCGGGAGCGGAGCCCSCTCGCCCTGCGGCACCGGCCGCGCTCCTGGAGCACGGGCGCGTCCTGGCAGAGACGGGGCGTCAGTGGCAGCAGAACAACCCCTCTAAGAACATTTCATTAACTGTAAACTTGGCAAGTGGAAAAATGGAGAGAAGAGGTAGAAAAATTAGGAAAAAAAATAAATAAGGAGACATAAAGAGGAAGGGAGGAGAAAATCACGTCTTCAGCGTCCTATCTTCTTCCTGCAGTATCTCCCCKTTTCCCTTTCCTACTCCCGGTTCTCACAAGCATTCTCAACACACACTTGGGATGATACAGGACCCAAAACCTCAGCAACTTTTCTTGGCTTGATGCAGCCTTAGCGGGAAGCAGCGTTTCGCCAACAGAGGTTTTAACGCCAGGGATGCTGACGGGAGAGGCGGAGGGCTCTGCTGCCCGACTTGGGGCGTGCTGCTGGGGCGCCCGGCTCGGGGGGCCACCCCCGCTGCCCCCCCGCCACGGGAGCGCTCCCCAGCTGCGGCAGGGACAGCTCCGGTCCCGCAGGCCGGGTCCCCGCCCGCCTCCGCGCACAGCGCGCTGCTCCCCGCGCCGCCCCGGGGCCCCGCTCCCGAGAGCGCTCCCGCACCTCTCCCGGGGCTCGCCCGCCGCGGGGAACGGGGCCGGAGCCGCGCCGGCATGGGCGCGGGCATGGGATGAGGGGATGGGATACGGGCATGGGATACAGGGATAGGATGCAGGGATGGATTACAGGGACAAGATACAGGGATGGGATGCAGGGATAGGATGCGGGGATGGGATGCGGGGATGGGATACAGGGATGGGATACAGGGATAGGATGCAGGGATTGGATACGGGGATGGGATACAGGGATGGGATGCAGGGATGGGATGCAGGGATGGGATGCGGGGATGGGATACAGGGATGGAATACAGGGATGGGATGCATGATGGGATGCGGGGATGGGATGCAGAGCTGGGGATGCGATGAGCGGATGGGGCGCTCGCCGAGCCCCCGCCGGCCCCCCGGAGGAGCGGCCGCCGTTACTTAAGCGCATCCCGGCGGCGGCGGGGGAGGCGGGGAGCGGCGGGCCCGGCGCAGGGACGGCCCGCGCCCCTGCCCATGCCCGGCTCCGAGCGCGGCGGGGGCGCGGGCGCTGCCAGGCGACGGGCGAGCCCGGCTG
>JACDOX010000380.1:176068-215466 GCA_014549065.1 Cardinalis cardinalis
CCCTGGCCGGGATCCCGGGGGGTTTCGGGCCGGGGCTCCCCGGCTGCCCCGCCGGCCGTGCCCACGGCTGTCCCTGCGGCCGCCGCCGCCCGCGGCGCTCGGGGGATGCCCCGGGCAGAGCCGCGGTCGCGGAGCTCGGGCGCTGGGAGCAGCGGGGCGAGCCCAGCCCTTCTCCCCGTACATGTTCGCCGCGGGTCCGAGCGCCGCGGGGAGCGGGGGTGCCCGGCGGGGGGAGCCGCCCGCCCCCCGGCGATGCCCCGGGAGCTGCCCAGGAGCGGCCCCTGGCTCCGGCCGCTATCGAAAGTGACCCGGCCAGGGGTCAGTAAACATTGGCCGCTCGCCACCGGCGGGCTGGCCCGGGCCAGCGCCACTCGCCCCGTTCGGGCCGCCTTCGCTGCCGGCCGCCGCATCTATTCCAGCCTCTCTAAGCTGTAATTAATCGTCTGCGTTTCCCCAGCGCTGCGAAAGCCGCTTAGTTGCGCGGTTCCGAAGCAGCGGGGATTCGGGAATAGCAAGAACTGAGGTCGGCGCTTTCCCGGCGCGTTTTTACTTCTGGAAAAGTATTTAAGGCTTGGCTTTTCCGGAGCGGAGTGGGAAAAGCATGCATGGGATTACGAGCCCACTTCGCTGCTTGCCACAGCACAATGGGCTGTTTGTGATCCGCCGCGCTCGGATTCCTCAGGTTTATAAATACAGACGCGGCGGCTCCCGGCCGCCGCCAGCCCCGGGATGCGGGTACGGCATCGCCTGAGCGAGGGCGAGCCCCGGCCCGAGCCCCGGCCCGAGCAGGGTGCCCGGGGTGCCCGTCCCGCTGCGGGAGGCGCCGCTCGCTCGGCCGGGAGCTGCCGGGCCCGGGGCAGCGGCTCGGGCAGCCCCGCTGGGCTCGGCAGCATCGCCCTCCGGAGAGCGGCGTCGGGCAGGGGCGTCCCGGGGCTCCCGCCRGCGCGGGGGAAGCGCCGCTGCCGCCGCTGCCGTGCTCGGAGCCGGCGGTGCTGGCGCTCCGAAGCAGCGTTTGCTCAGTGCTGCTGTGGAGGCTTCAGAAGGGTCGCTGGTCACTCAGTGTCCCCTTTGCCTGCTCCTGCTCCCAAGCCTTGCCCCTGGCCAGGGGAGCAGACCGGGAAGGGAAGTGGCTCTGCCTCCCCAGCGCCCTTCTTGCTGTCAGTGATAACGGGGCTTCTTTTCCTGTGATGCTGGGGTAATCACTTTAGTCTTTTTTATAAACAGAGATGTCACTCTGAAAGTAAATAACTCCTTTAATAAACTGGAGAGCCTGCTGTCATTTATCAATCAATCAATCAATCAGCCAATCAATCCCTTAAGGAGAAAGAGGTGTTTCCAGAAAACATGGAATATTTACACTAATCCTATCCTGTGCCTCCATGTCCAGTACCCGAGGATTTTTGTGGCTGTGCTTGTAGTACAAGATGTCAACTCAGCTATCTTGTCCCATTTGTCTCTTGTAAAGGACATTACCAAAAATTGTACAAATGGCTTGCCTTGTTTGATAATATTTCTCCTCTGCAGCCCAGGACTCATTTGCAGAGCCCTCCTTGGGCAGGSAGCTCTGGGCACTCGGAGGCTTTTAAGTCTCTTAAGTGGATTTGATGCTGGGATCAGAATTAATCTGGGATATTTATGGCAGAGTTGTATTGCTTTGAGGCATAGCCTGGGGGCTTAGTGGGGAGCTGGGAGCCAGCCCTGTGCAGCTGGCCGGGCCCCTGGCCCACGTGCCTGCCTGGGGAGCCACAGCCTCAGGGCCACCTTCAGCTGAGCAGCCCTGCTGTCCCCTCTCCTCCCCCAAAACTGTTCTCCCGGGGCAGGGAGCCCCTTGTTCTCTGCAGGCAGCCCTGCCTGGCTGGGTGCCTGTGTCACACCCGTGGGCCTGGCACAGGGGCTGGGCTGTGCCTGCTGGGCACACGCTGTCCAGAGCAGGGGCAGGGGCCGCTCGTGGCATCAGTTCATTCTCTGGCTGGATGCAAAAGATGGAGGAAGTCTCCAGCTTGGAAAATGGAGAATAATGCCCTTGTTTTAAAGGCTTCTCCCAGCCCACGGTTCCCTCAGCTTCCTCCAGCCCAGCCTGCAGCTTCCAGGGGCCTGGAGCTCTGCTCTCAGGGGCTCAGCCTCAGTCTCCTCTGAGCCAATTGTCCCGTTCACCTCGGGGATGAGTGGGTGGGCATGAGGACCCCTTGGTTGCTGAAGTTCAGTGTCAGGTGCCAGTGATGCTGAAATGGGCAGTGACCACTGCTCCTCCTGACACTTTTGTACTTCAAAGCTAAAAATAATGGAATCCTTTTTAAAGGAAACCAGGCTTCTCTTAGTCAAACACACCAGGGGTTTTAGAACTTGTCTTGTACCTTGACTTGAACAACTTTTCTAAACTGCTTAGACTCCTGTCCTGCAGCAGCCCCACCTGTGTCAGGAGGCTGTGGCTCCCTGACAGGGGTCCCATATTGCCAGATGTGGTTAACTTGTATAAAAGGAAGTATGGAAAAGTTATACTAGATAATATGGCTATGGTTAGGYCTTAATAAAAGATAGTAAAGAAATCTGACAACCTAAACAACAAAATCCTCACAAGTCCTAAAAGTTTTCAGTTCTTACAATGGAAGGAATATACAGGTGAAGGCTGCTTGAATAATTTGGAAAAGCTGGTGTAGTTATAGAAATTCTGTAGCTTGTGAGGAGGAGAACTGTTAATGAGCCCTGAGATAGACTTCTGGAAGAAAGAAACTCAGTCCAATACTATGCATATAAATATACAAAAATAATCTGGTTTATGCACTTCTAGAAAATCCCAAAGTGGGAAAAAAAGTTTCTTTTGTGCCAGTTGCTGATGGAAGAAGGGAGAGAAGAGCAGAGGGCTGGGTGAGCAGGTACAGGTGTGCTGCTTATCCTACAAAAACAGACCAAAAAAGCTTTGGGAGCAGTCTCACTGATTTTACAATGATTTGCTGAGAGCAAATCAACATTAAAATGCACCGGTGGAAATCAGAATAGTTGATAACGAGGCTTTGCTAGGTGTGATGAATCAGCATGAGGAAGATAACAATAGGTGTTTAACTCATTAAGGTGTTTAACTCTGAGTTGCATAAGACTAATGTTGAGTGAATGCATTTCATTAAATGTTTGAGAAGMAGCAAGAGCCTCTAGAGCTCGGCTCCTTGGTGTAATTCCATAATGCACTTTTTTGGGGCGTGTAAACTCAAATGCACTGCATTTTCTCCCACCTATACAAGGATAGTTTTGTGTGTCTGAGAACTCAACACTGTCCCCTTGCAGGTTAGGGAGGGCTGTCTGTGCTTATCCCAATCAAGTTAAAAACTGTGCTGCTGCTCCACGGAGAAGGTGCCTGCTGAGAGGCTGCGCAGGAGGCAGAGCAGAGCTGTCTGCTGAGACAGAACAGTCTGAAGGAAGGGGCTGTGTCTGCAGCTCGGTCTRAGTTCTGCACCTGGCCTGGCTGATTTATTTTTAAATGAATCTGGGGCTGGTTCTGTTCTCTGGGCYGTGGCAGCCCCGGGTCGGAGCTGTGAGACACCCCCGGAGTGTCTGGGAGCCGCCGGGGTGCCGAGGTGTGCTGCGAGCAGCTGAAGTTGTTGCTCTGGCGACAGTCACATGTGAAGGCTCCTTGTGCCCTACATAAGGCAGCTTGTGACTTGGCCTGTGGCTGAGCTGCCCTGCACAGCCTCAGCAGCAGGCCAGACTCTGCATTAGTGTACAGACCAGCAGGGCTTGTTTTCTCTGCCTCCAGAGATGTCCTTTGCTGAGACAGGCTGCGTGAATGACGCAAATCCCATCTCCCTCCCGCGCTGCTCCAGCAGCAGCGTGTTTGTGTTTGTGTGCTCYGCTGGAGGAGCCCAGCAGCTGCTCCAGGAGGCTCCTGCTTGGGCAGCTCCTGCCTCCTCTGCCTCCTTGGCAGCAGGGATGGAGACGAAGCGCTGCTGCCGGCTCCTGTTTCTCCAGCGGCTGCTGGGGAATGTGCTTTGTGCCTGGAAGTCTGCAGTGCCAGGGCAGTKCTTACAGGGATGCACCTCTGTGTGTTTGGCTCAGCTGCTGAGGAGTGCATCCAGGAGGGAAGCACAGGTTGTGTCCAGGGGGAGCAGGTTATTCCTGCAGGGTGCTGTGTGTCCTGTCAGCCCTGTAGCAGGCAGGGATGGTGTGATTCCAGCTTTGGGCAGAAACTTGCGCCTCCAAATAACTTAAAAGAGCCCTTCATTTTCAATCCATAACTGGAACAGTGGGACTGCTGAGCCCTGAGAGTGAGGGTTTCACACTGAAGGGAGTGCTTTTGCTTTTGAAGCCCTCATTTTGGGGTCATTATTGTGATTTGGACAGCAGCACAGGGGGGAGCATCCCTTAGAACAGGCATTTGTGCTGCTGGCAGGCTGCAGGAAATCAATAGTGTGAGGAAGAAGATGTGAACTTGCTAACTAAACTCAGCTAAATTATTTTGGATCTCTGAAATATTGGCAAATTCTGGTACTTAATATCTGCTAAACATTCAGCTAAATGATAACACATAAAGACAAATTCATTTGCAAGCTGATGTGTGCTGTATAATCAATAAACCAAGGCAGGGAGGGGGTGCCAGGAGCACAGGGATAACAGAGCAGAGTGCTGGTTATCAATAAAGTTCCTGGGAAGTCAGAGGTGGGAGGGAAAACATGGTCCAGAAAGAGAAGAGCAGAAATAGAGAGTTGTTTTGGGAGAGAAAAACCAGTGTAGCAGAAAGTAACCCATGYTGTAACACAATAGCTTTAAAGATGGTTTTGAAACTTGAAGTAAACATGTCCCATTTAGAGCAGAGCAGTGCCAAAGAATTACCAGGACTCACTGGATGTGGAATCCTCCTCTGAGGAAGCTTTTTATTGTGCTGACACAGAGCACAGCTTTTGAGCCTCCCAACTTTGCAGTTGTGTTCTGAACCTTAGGAACAAWGTGCATTTTAGTGCTGCTTGCTGCTTTGATGGCCTTCCTTATGAATTCACTCTCAAGGAAACTGCAGAACACTTCCAGAGATGCACTTCTGGCGAAGATCYGGAAATGTGCATGGATGCTGGGGCCTGGTGGGCCCCTGAGAGCCGCTGTGATTTCTGAGGCCAGGTCTGACCCTCCCTTCCCTCCCTGCAGGCCAGCCTGGATGCGCTGCTCTGTGCACACACAGGCGTGGAGCTCCCAGCAGGGCCCYGCTGGCTGTCCCCGCCCAAGGAGGGAAGGGAAGGGCTCTCCTGCTCTGTCGTGCCACTCTTGGCTGGGGTTTACCAGAAACCCCAGCAGCCAGAGGAGCAGATGGCCCCTGGGGAAGGAGGCTCTYGCTGCCTCCGTCTGTCCTTGGCTCCTCAGAGCTTGGCAGGTTTGGGTCGGTGCACCGGGCAGTGGTTTTGGGGTCAACCCTACAAGTCAGTGTTGCTTCTGAGCCCCCTGCTGGGTGGGGATGCTGAGCTTTGTCCGCTCCAAGGGACAAACCTTTGGGAGGAGCTGAAGAACAGACACGCACCTCTCTGGACCTGGCAGCCTCCTTGCCCTGGTTATTTGCTCAGGAGGATCCTTCAGTCCTTAGGGAAGGTGTGTTCTGGCAAAAAAACAAAACAAAACAAACCATCAGTTGCAGCTCTTTTGAAAACCTGAAGCAAGATGCAGCACACCCAAAAAAGTGTCTTCAGGAGGAGCTGATTTGAGGGCAGATCACAGAGCTCTGAAAGAAAAAGAGCCAGGCATTTGAAGGTGTTTTCCTACAGCATACTGATAGGGGACTAAATTATTAACATTGAAATAGTAAATTCTTAAATCCTCCTTGCCAGCAGCATCTCAAAAAGCTTCATTTGATTTTTCAGACCCAGCAGAAGAAGTTGGCTGTTGATGTGCTGGTCAGTGGTGCTGAGCTGAGCCCAGAGTGGGTRCAGAGGCTGAGCCTTCCTCCAGGGATTTCCTGAGGGCAGGAGGAGCAGCCCCTGCTTGACACTGCTCAGGCTGGTGGCTGTGCTGTGGGCAGACCCACAGAGCAGCACAGTGCACACTGAGTGTGCCTGGAGCTCACGGTCAGCTGGGGCCACAGCCCCACTCTGGGCAGGGCTGCCAGCCCCACTCTGGGGCTCAGCTGGGGCCATCCCCACTCTGGGGCTCAGCTGGGGCCATCCCCACTCTGGGGCTCAGCTGGGGCCATCCCCACTCTGGGGCTCAGCTGGGGCCATCCCCACTCTGGGGCTCAGCTGGGGCCATCCCCACTCTGGGGCTCAGCTGGGGCCATCCCCAGTCTGGGCAGAGCTGCCCCCAGAGCAGGYGCCTGTCCCTGGGGGGTTTGTTCCATGTGCTCTGCCCCAGGCTCCTGCGTGCAGGTGCAGGGAGGTCAGGCCATGCCAGGCCCCCAGGAGGTGTGTGGGAAGCTGCTTAGGTAAGTGGATTTTGCAGGTCAGAAGTAATTCCTGATGTGCAGCCCACACTTGCATTATTCTAATTTGAGCCCATCATTCCGACTCAGGCCCTCTCTATTATGTTAATTGCACCTTTTTTTGGTGTGTTTTGCAGCCTGCAGATACTTTCAGGCTGTACCTGCCAGCRCTCCTGCCTTTCATCTTAGCTCAGCAAGCCCGTGAATGAGGTTGTCATAATTCCTTTCTGCCCGTGTCCCTGCCTAATTGCACTGTTTTTCTCAGCAGAATTGTAGAATTGGAAATGGAGACAGTGTGAGCAGGCTGTGGTTTGAAGAGATGGATGTGATGGTGCATCCTGCTGGGTGCCTGTCCCTGGGCTGCTCTCTTCCCCACATTCCTTGCTAGGAATTCCTCTCCAGATCCTTCATAGCATTTCCTAAAATACTGGAATTCTCAGCTGTTGTAGCTACTGGGCTACAGTGGGAGATGCTGGTTTTGCTGCCCAGAAACGTGGGTAGGAATTGTTGCTGTTAATGGTCATTGCCCTGTGGTTGAGGTGTCTCTCAGTCCCTCCTGCTGCCCTGTTCCCTGCCCTTGGCACAAGGAGCAGGGGGACTGATGGCTCTTTTCCAGCTGGGCAAGTCAGAGTTAATGATCTTCTCCTAATGGGCTGCTCAGCTGGGCTGAGAAATGGTTGTGTTACACAGCACACTTGAGACAAACAAGCCTCTTAAAATCCTGGGTGCCCTCGTGGCTCTAAACCAACTTGAGTTTAATGACGTTGTTTGTGTGGTTTGTGGCAGGAAAAACTAATAATGTTAAAATCAGAGAATGAATCCCAGGCTGGTTTGGGTTGGAAGGGACCATAAATCACCCCATSCCACCCCTGCCATGGCAGGGACACCTCCCACTGTCCCAGGTGCTCCCAGCCCTGYCCAGCCTGGCCTTGGGCACTGCCAGGGATCCAGGGGCAGCCCCAGCTGCTCTGGGCACCCTGTGCCAGGGCCTGCCCACCCTCCCAGCCAGGAATTCCTGCCCAATATCCCATCCATTGCTGCCCTCTGGCACTGGGAGCCATTCCCTGTGTCCTGTCCCTCCATCCCTTGTCCCCAGTCCCTCTCCAGCTCTCCTGGAGCCCCTTCAGGCCCTGCCAGGGGCTCTGAGCTCTCCCTGGAGCTGCTCCTCTCCAGGTGAGCACCCCCAGCTCTCCCAGCCTGGCTCCGGAGCTGAGTCTGCTGCAAAGTGGCCAAAATATTTCAAGAGGGTGAAGTGCTGCAGAACAGAGCAGTTTTCCCAGCAGAACCTGAATCCCCGACTGGCAGGTTTTATTCCCAGCTGTTGTGTCCTGTGGGGTGTGGAGCTGCGACCCTGGGGGAGCCCCCATCCCTCCCCATCCTCATCCTGGTCCCCATCCCTGTCCCTGTCCTGATTCCCATCTCAGTCCCCATCTCTGTCCCTGTCCCCATCCTCATCCTGGTCCTGATCCCGGTCCTAATTCCAGTCCCCATCCCGGTCCCTGTTCCTATCCCTGTCCCAGTCCCCGTCCCCATCCCTCCCCATCCCCATCCTGGTCCCGATCCCGGTCCCCATCCCTCCCGGTCCTCATCCTGGTCCCTATCCCCATCCCGGTCCCCATCCCCATCCCAGTCCCCATCCCCCCCGGTCCTCATCCTGGTCCCTATCCCCATCCCGGTCCCCATCCCTCCCGGTCCCATCCCGACCCCGCTCCCGGGCCGTGCTCCCTCTGCTGGCTCCGCTCTCCCTGCTCAGCTGCAGAGCCACATCTGGAGCGTGGGACTGTTTCCAATGGCAACACCTCCGCTCCTCCTGCCTCTCCCCAGACGGCGGAAGGGCTGCTGCGAACGCAGCTGAGGATTCATGAGCGAAGTTTTGTCTTGAAGTGCCGAGGGAAACTTTCTTTTCAAGTGGTGCCGTTTTAAAACGTTCACAGGAAAGGAATTATTCTGCTGCGAGGTGTCTGAGCAGACTGAGTGAGTGCTACTGCTGTGCTAGATAAGAAAAATGCTGCCACTGAGTAGCTCTCTATAGTGACTGATTGAAATATAATATACATTATTTGCATGTTAATAAGATTTCTAGGCAGACTTCCCCGGCAAACACAAGTGGAGACAAAGGCCTGCATGTCATACATCTGTAACKGCAGCACAGCAATTCAGATTTGCTAAATGTGAATTCACTTCATTCTGTAATGAGGCAAAGAAAGCAGCAGGGGAAGGTGGGGAAGCAATCTCCTGGCCTTCTGCAGGGTTTGGGATGCAGCTGGGAGTTGATGTTTGTCAGGGTTTTTCCCCTTTGCTGGAGTTCTCCTGGCTCACAATGACTGCAGGTGACTTGGGAGCTTTTAATTGCTCCTTTTGGGTGTGGAACATGGAGCTGTGGGGGAGCACAGGGAGATTGTCCTCAGACGGGGATTCTGTTGGGGAATCTGAAGCCCTGCTGGAGTTAAATCTGGCCAGGGACATCAAGGACAACAAGAAAACTTCTACAGGAATGTCAGTGGTAAAGGGATGAGTTGAGAAAACGTGTGCCCTGTGCAGAAGGAAACACCCCTGGTGACCTGGGACCAGGAGGGGGCTGAGGCCACCCAGCTCCTGTGTAACCAAAGAATCATCTCTGAACTKCTGACTGCATCTCCACGAGCAGAGCAGCTGTTGGTAATCACTGAGTYAAAAAGACACAGCTGTGGGGCGGTACCTCCACTAGGGAGGTGTCAATGGGACCTGAGTGTCTGCAGTGAGTGTCCCAGGAGGAGCTGGTGGGACCCTCCCAGGGCCAGGGGGGAGCTCAGGGCTGGGGCTGGGCAGGGCTGAGCAGCACATGGGGGTCAGCAGAGCTCAGTGCCTCGCTGGGGCTGGTTACAGGTAAGGAATGGGACACTTCCATGTGAGTAAATCCTTTAATGTCAGTAAATCCTTTAATGGGAGGTGGGCACAACCTCTCTTTGCTTGACTGGTCCATGTTGCCTCAATTTCAGAGGTTCACTGCAGCAACGTTTTGTTTTTTCTGTGAATGTAATGTCTCTCTGCTCACACGTGGGGAATATAAAATCTTGTTTGTTTGTCTTCTGTGTGCTATTAATGGTCCTGGAAATACAGTGAAATGTCAGGGATGCATGTGAGTCATTGCAGACAAATGATTGGCTTCCAGTTCAGGTCCCATCAATCTGCAGCCTTGATCTCTTGGTATGCTTTTCTCAATTTAGAAAGTTATATTTCACTAGAATTAAGGTGATTTTTTGTTTTTTGACAAATGATAGGAAAGCAAACCCGCTTGTAATGGATTGTGGTAGATAACAATATTCTTTTAGYGTGGTTTTTTGGCAGGACAGGCAGGGCACTGAGCCTTTGGGTGCACCCAGAGCTGGTGCAGGGGTTGTTTGCCAGGGCTCCTCTGGGGATGCTCTCCTCAGTGCTGTGCTGGAGCTGGGGCTCAGAGCGGGGAATTGAAGGGAAGGTCCATGGCAGGGCAGGGCATGTGAGCTGCCCTGAGTCCCCTGCCCAGGGCAGGCTGCAGGTGGGATTCCCCTCCTGTGCTGCAGCTGRGACCTTGTGCTGTGCTGGCTTTGGGGGACCTCAGGGGATTGCAGAGCCCTGAGCCATCCTTCCTCTCCACCCTTGCTGCTCACCTGGCCCTTCACCTTCCTTCTGCCAGGGAATTCAGAGCAGGAGCTGGCTCAGAAACGTTCTGCTTGATGCTCCTTTGTTCCCCCYGTGGCTGCCTTGGCAGGCAGGCAGGTGCTCCTCTGGAAATTCAAGCATTGTTGTTCAAAGCCAAAGCACCCTGACAGATCATTATTTTAAATTCTTGGCTGGAGTGCCAGGGTCCAGTGGCACCATGACCTGGGCCGTGTGTGCTCTGTGTGCCCTGAGGTTTAGGCTGCCTTTCTCCAGCTCGTGCTGTGGTGTCCTTTGAGAGCAGGATGGGCTGTTCGTGTGCAAAGTCCTTGTAGTGACACCAAAGAAGGAATTCACAGTCCTAGGAATATCCCCTGGGGGTTTTATTTGCTGCTGGGAGTTCTGATTAATGGCTCTGGGTTGTGGAGAACAGGTATATTTTGACTTTTCCTTGCATTCCATCTTTCTGTGTAGCCCAGGGCGGAAGAAGAATTTGATTTTGGCTTTGAGCTGGAGAAGCTGAGTGCACTCCAAAGAAAATCTCTTTAGTCTGTTCATCCTGCCTGGCTCTCTGCTTCACCTAGGCAGGATTGTGGGTGGGCATTCTCAAGCCCTCAGTGTGATTCTTGGTAAAGTTCACTGCTGAAACCAAACCCTCTGTCCTGATCTCTTTAAAGGCAAAAATAGCCTTTATCCTCTTGTATCTCAATTCATGCACATAACCTGGGTGTGCAATGCCACAGAGGTGAGCAGCCTCTCATTACAGGAAGGCAGAGTGGGGRTGTCTGACCCTTCCCATGGCTCCTTCCTGGGGGATTTCCCCCTTCATTATTTTCTCCTTCATTTAGCACAGCCTTTCCTGGTGCTCATCTCCCTGATTGAGACCCAAAGATGAGGCCCTGCTGTGCAAGGGGGGGCTGGGATCCAATGCAAATGAACCAGCTAGATTTGAATAAGGAAAAAAATCTATGTTCAGCTTTCAGGCTTGGTTCTATTTTAAGCTTTTAATTGAGTCCACCACTTCTTGAGTGCTTGAGGTTGTCAAGGGTTGAGAGAATGACTTTGTCTTTCAGGAAGGGAGGAAGCTGACTTTATTTCAGGGTTGCTGAGGTTGTGACAGCAGTGCTCTGCAGAGTTAGTGCTGACATGGAGCACTCCCCCTGCCCAGTGGGCTGTGTTTGGGCTGTGCCAGGTGTGGAAGGGAGGAGGGTCAGGAGTGAAGGAACTTACCTGTGACCTTTTTTCCAAATGGCTTGGGARGAAAACTTTGAAGGCAGCGATCTGAGACCGTGCATGGAATTCAATAGCTGCTGCTGGCTTGCACTGCAAGGAAATTCTAAAAGGGTGATAAAAACTACTTCACATAAGGTAGGAGAAACCTTTTGAATCAAAGGTCGAGAGATCTTCCTGTTCACATTTATTTCAAGTGGCATGCAGCTTGCCAGGCCCGGGCCAGGCTCCTGTGACCATGTCCTGCTGTAGATGGAGCTCACCTTAGTGCTGGTTTAATATTTAAWCAGAGCCTGGTGTGCAGGTGGCTGGAACTGAAGGAGGGCGGCAGGGAAATTAATTTCTGCTCCTGCTTTCTCCAGTTGCCAGGGTTGTGCCTTACAAATCTCCTGGCCTTTGGTGCTTWAAAAAGTGAATGGTTGGGCTTGGATCTGGATTCTGTGTTGAGCAGCACAGGTTGCTTTTAATCCTAAAAAGGAGATTTGCTGGAATCTCCTCAGAGCACAGTGATTAAATGGGGTTTTGKTTGTGCACCAGTGCTGCAGCAGTGCAGTCCTGTGCAGCATTGAGGTGGGTGGGGGGTGGCTGCAGCCTCAGGCTGCCAGCACCAGGGGCACGGGATTACCAGGGAGGAATGATGAGGAGGACTCCATGATACCAGAAGGCTATTTAATTACTTCATTATACTATATTATGCTATGCTATATTACACTACATCTAAACTGAAACTGCACAAGCACTCAACAAAACCAAATCTCCTGACCAACCATCAGGACACAGCTTGCAGAGATTGGTCAAGAAAACAAAACACTCACACCAGAATCCAGTCAAGCAAATTCCTTCAGGTAAATAATCTTCCAACACATTCCACATGTTCCAAAACTCAGGAGCAGTAAATGAGATAAGAATTGTTTTGATCTCTGTGCTTCTCCAGGAAAAACCTGAGTGAAGGGATTGTGTCTCTCTCTGTTCAGCGGGTGTGAATGCCGCCCAGGGGATCCCTGCAGGCTGTGCTCCCTGTGCAGGGTCCCTGTGTCCCCCTGGAGCTGCTGCTGTTCCTGGGGCTGCAGAGACGAGCTCAGGGGCAGCTCAGTGTGTGAGCACACATCACTGGGGTGGCTGGAGCCTGGGCAGGGCCCAGGGCTGTCCAAGGGCATCAGTGACACCCCAGGGTCTCCAGGGGGACTTCACACCTTAGAGGAGCCAAGAGTCCTCGGAAAAGCAGAGAGAACCTCGTGGTTTGTGTGGTTTTCCCTACTCTCTGCTCTCCTTCAATGTAGTGACAACTTTAGGGTGGTAGAMATGTTCCTGTCTTGGGACTGATCACTGAGAGCCCGCTGCTGCTATTGGTGCTCCAGAATAGACACCAGGCTCTCATCTCACAGAGTGTTTTTATGTGCTGGGAGTGGTTTTTTTAAAAATTTTTTTCTTCACCTGCTTTTTTTTTCACCCATCTGACAGCTTCCTGCAGTGATCTGATCTCCACCCAAACGCATCTGATCAGAGCAGCCCCTGCTCAGGGGGATGAGGGCTCCCTGCCCTCTCTCTTGYTTGCTCTGAAAGCAAGAAAGGAGAATTCTTTAAAGCACATTGCAGAGTTATGTAACTTCTCGAGCAAAGTGCTTCCCAGCACTGAGCTTTCCTCATTATGTAATGTGATACATCACCAGAACTTGCTGACACAAGCCATGATCTTCACCTCCACTTGCGCATGAAAAACCTGTTATTGCCTTGACCTCACTCGCCTCTGAGGACTGTGGGCACTATTAGGGCCTCGTTGGAGTATTTTACTCTGGAGTAAGGAAAACTGCTGGTAAATCAGGTGCCAGTCTGAGCTGAGGGAGTGCTGTGTGTGGTCTGAGTCTRTAGCTTTGCTCCTGTGACACTGCTCTTGTTCTAAGTGCCTTTTTGCCTTTAAATAGGGGCTTCCCAGGCTTTGAGCAAGGAGCAGAGGTGGTTTCTGTGTGGCATGGCATGACCCTCTCAGGCTGTTTGAGTCATCTTGCTGGGAGTGAAGGAAATCATTGAACATCTCAGAATGAGGTGAAGAGTCCTTTTCCAGCTAATGGGATTTAATTTGGAATATACTTCACTCATGCTAACAATGCAATGAACCTCAGCATCACCAACATACTTAAAAAAGCTTACAAAGGCACCTGGCAAAGGTCACCAGAGCTTTGTTTAACAGTTCAGCCCATGCAGGTCTGGAACTTGGTCAGTCTTTGTGCATTATGCTGATTTATGCTCTGGTATTCTTTCTAGGAATAGATTGTGTGAAGTGGCTGTTCAGCAGCCTGCTGTTGTAACATAAATGCCATGGAACTGGTGTGGCAGGCTCTGGGATTCTGGGGGTGATTCCAGTCCTCAGAAGACTGACCAGTAATCACAACTGGTTCTGTTTCCCCCAGGGACATTCATGGACTGGAACAAACTAAACACTCAAAGCCATTTGAGCCAAACCCTTCAAGCTTTCCTCTAAAACCCTTTAAAAAGGACCTAGAAAGAGCATTTAGAGACAAATAGCCAATTTGTAAGCCATCATGCTCCTTGGTAGCTGAAATGCCAACAAAATATCTCAAATTTATGTCACTTGCTCAGCTGAGCACAGGATTTCCGCTTTGCTGCCTGTGCTGAGTGCTGGTTTGGGCTGCTGGAGTTAACAGGGCAGGAGTCCCAGTGAGGCAGGAGCTGCTGCTGGTAGGGATCTCCTGAGTGCCCCAGAGCTGCTCCTTCCCACAGGATGGGCCTGTGCAGGAGTCTGCCTGAGTAACTCGTGTCCACTGCACAACATCACCAATTGCAGTGTTTCCTGTAAGGCAGGGGGAGTAACAGCAAAGACTCAAGCGTGCTGCTTCCTGACTTTCTGCCGGCTGATCAGGGAGTGAGTTTCACTAGAATTCTTGGTCAGAATCAACAATATCTTTCTTTAACTGAARGAGGTTGCTTTTGTTTCTGAATAGCAATGTCAGTGTGGGGAGGCTGGATCTCCATGTGTTCAACTCCTGGGAGATGGAGGAACTCAAATCTCTAATTAGCTGTTTGAAAGAAGTCAGAGTTCTGAGCTGCAATAATTGTGTTGTCTGGGACGTAGAAACAGCCAAAATCAACAGCAGTGCCTGGGGATGGGGAAGCTTGGGATGCTGTCAAAGCTGGGAAGTTCTCTTCTCTCTTGGCTAATTTGGTGTTTGATCTGAAGTGTGGAGGTTCTGGTGCTCTGCCCATGCACTTGGGAGGGTGTGAATAAAGAAGGGTTGAATGCATGAGCTGCTGCTCTGCACTCCAGACCTCCTGGGGGAGAACTGGAATGGGAATTCTTCTTGTAAAGAACACAGGCTGGGAGAGCTGGGGGTGCTCACCTGGAGAGGAGAAGCTCCAGGGAGAGCTCAGAGCCCCTGGCAGGGCCTGAAGGGGCTCCAGGAGAGCTGGAGAGGGACTGGGGACAAGGGATGGAGGGACAGGACACAGGGAATGGCTCCCACTGCCAGAGGGCAGGGATGGATGGGACATTGGGAATTGGGAATTCCTGGCTGGGAGGGTGGGCAGGCCCTGKCACAGGTGCCCAGAAAAGCCAGTTGTTCTGTTATTCCTCAGTGTTTAAAAAAATCCTGTCTCAAAATACCACATCCCCAAACAGAGCAGGTAGCTGACTAAATTATTTATCTGCTTAATTGATGATCTCCCCTTGCAGGGCAGTGTTTAGAGAGTGAGAGACTTTGTTCTTGCTGTGAATTTCTCTTTCCACTGACCAAGCCCTTTCTCTGATAGAAAGGCTGAGGCTCTTGCTGTAAGCCCTGGTGCTCTTGGGGAATCTCCTCATTTCGAGCAGAGCCCTTCTCCCTGTTCAGCTGGAAAGCAGAGCTTTGGGAAGGCTCCTGCCATCCCTGCTCTGTTCAGCTCCTCTAGAAGCACTGCAGATACCCCTCCAGATTTAACTTTGGCTTTGCTGAGCTTTCCTAACCTCCAKGAGTTTATATTTGGGGTCCATCTGTTAGCTTGGCCTCGCATGACACTTTTGTACAGGCTTTTCTTTTCACTTCCTTCATGGGGATGTGAGTTCTTTACATTTATTTCCAAACCTAACACCAATGTCTAATTCTTCTGATGTCTCACTACCCACGGAGCTGCAGATATTTTTATTTACTTGTGACCAGTAATCCACTGGTGAGCATCCAAGTCCACGTTGAAGCTTCCTGTTGGTGGGACAGGATTCCAAACAGCAGAAGGCAGCTGCACAGCACCACTCATGAACTATTCATGATGGCATTCCTGTGTACAGCACTTGCTTTAGGGTTTGCTGCTTTGGTAGCTCTGGGAGAAGGCTGCTGCTGAGGTGGCTGGGTTATGCTCTGCACCTCTGACAATGTGATTTTTCATGCTGCAGACTGAGCTGAAGGAATACATCACTGCAGCCTTACTTAAGGCAACTGAAAAACCCAGCCCTGCTCACTCCCTTGCTTTGATAGCAAGAAAAAAAAATCCTCTTWCCCTTCATAAAAGTAGTGTGGAAAATAATTTATACTTTGGAAAATCTGCCTTCCCATTATGTGCCAGTTTTTCTTTAAAAAACCCAATAAACACAATGAAAAAAACAAACCAACAACTAAAAAACCCCAAAACAAAACAACCCAACCCTCAAACTCACAAAAACTCTCAGATTCTGATGGCTTTTCACACCTTGTGCTTTWTTTTACCTCAATCAACCAAATGTGACGGAACAGCCGCTGACATCCTTTTGTCCTTCCTCACCCAACAGAATATTCCGTGGTGGTTGCACAATTTGAGTTTGTGCTAAAAATAGCAGGGGAGTGCTGAAGGAGGAAATCAGCTGTGTCTGCCTGGGACGCCTCTCCCTGCTCTCAGTTCTCCTGGAGCATCCTCAGTTCTCCTGGAGCATTCTTTTCCCGTCCCATCCCTCTGCACTCCCTGTGCTGCCTGGGGAAGCTCATTCTGACCAAGGTGAGGTTGCAAAATGAGCTTGAAGTGTTTTGGCTGCCTGGGGGCATCCTCACTGTGATTCTGGATGTTTCTGGCTGTGTCGTTTCTCTGCTGCCTTTTTGTGCTRGGACACGAAGCCTGCCTGGGTCAGAGGCAGGAGGGTGGGGATGCCCCAGCTGCTCTTTTTCCCCTCATGAGAAAAGACTTCTAGAGCTTTGCAAACAGGAATGATATGGCACAACTTATGTGAAATTAGTGAAAATGAGCTACAGTGAGATTTCATGTTGATATTTGTGTTTTTGTTAAAAAAATATATTTTAATGTAATATCTACAATGTATTTGACTAAGCAGTCCATTGGACCCTGGGTTTTTCAGGAATTATCAAAATACAGTTTTACTTTAGAAAGCCTTTAACAGTCTTCCTGCGCAGCAGCCACATTCTATTTACCAACTGGATTTTCTTCTGCTTTTGGGTGTTTAAATATTTCGAGTTGAAGGTATTGTTTTTTGGGGTTTTTTTTCCCTTGGAGAACACTTTACAACTGATATTTATAGTGTCTTCAGATACACTGGCAGCTCTGTGTTTTTAGAACAGTGTTTTCTTGATGTTTCCTTTATTTTGAAATCTGGTGAGATGGAGCAAGTGGACAGACTTCCTTG
Source organism: Cardinalis cardinalis (assembly GCA_014549065.1). Classification (NCBI taxonomy): domain Eukaryota; kingdom Metazoa; phylum Chordata; class Aves; order Passeriformes; family Cardinalidae; genus Cardinalis; species Cardinalis cardinalis. The sequence continues at coordinate 192,898 of JACDOX010000380.1, forward strand.
CGAGGAGCTACCTGCAGTTGTGGGTAGCTGCTGTTCTGATTCAGAATTGTTTTGCTATTATACAACACTTAAGGCACACAATGAACTTAAAGGAAATTCACAACTGGGTTATTCTGAGAAAAATCTTAGCACTGCAGTAGAAAAGGGCATAGCACAAAGTTTGCTGTAACTTGGACTTAATGACTTAAAAAAATAACTAAAAACCCCCCACCTCCCCACAAAGCAAAATGAATTGCTGTCTGATCTCTTGTTTATAATTGAGTAAATGGATCAACCTGAGGCACTAAGAAGCGTGGCAGGTTTAGCCAGGGCTCTCAGTGGCCAGTGCTGCTGACAAAGCATCAGGATATTCATTAAAGTGCTGAGCCTGGATTTCCTTTGTTGCTCGAGCTGCCAGCAGAATTCCTGAGTAGCCACGAGTGGCTTGTTTGACTTGCAGCTCTCTGTGCTGTCACAGGAGGGCTGGGGCTGGCAGGATTTGGCCCTGATCYGTGGGATGCAGCTGGGAGGGGCTGTGCCACACTTCTGAGGGAGCTCTGCCATTCACATCTCAGTGAATTCACATTTCAGTGCTGCTGAAATTCCAGTTCCATGGAGTGGGCGTAGAGAACCTACTTATAGCACCAGTGCTGGCTGCTGGAACCATCTGCTCTTGGATCCTTGGCATTAATGAAGAGCTTGTTCTTCATGTAAGAAAGGGAAGAAAATCCTCCCAGAACAGCCAGCCTGGAAAACACRGGACTTCCCCCTCTTTCCTCTCCTCCCCACTAAAAAGGGATTCAGAGAACCCAACTGGAAATGCCACGTGAAATGCAATTAAAAGGGGTTTGTGACTAAATGTCTTGTCTTGCTTGGAATGCATCCTCTGGTATTTTTAATCCCAAGTCAGAAACTACTACTGTGTTCCTGCCACCAGTGCTGGAAGGATGTTCTGAGGAGAGGATCAGGAGGGGGCTCCAGGCTTTGTTTGCATCTGGGTTTGTGCCCACCCCAGTGAAAGATGAGGCTGTTGGAAAACTTGCTCACTTCCTGAGAGGTGCTGATGCCTTATGTTTTAGATTTCATATTTTCCAGATTCTGTCCTGCATTAGTGTGTAACTCTGGACTTCATAGAAAGTGTCAGCAAGTTCTCCTCACAGCTCAGTCACACAGGACAATCCTTTCCCAGCCCCAGAACCAAGGACACCATCACAGCTCTGGGCCCAAARAGTGCAAACAACAGAGAATTGAGGAGAGCAGACTGGGAGGATGGGACTGCATCACCTGGAGCTGGAATTGGACAATGAACCCCAACATGGAAMTGGACCAAAACTTATAAAAGTGTGAAAACTCATGACCTGGGGTCCATCTTGGTGCAGAGCCTTGGCCAGGCTCTTGCACTGCCTGAGGTGCATCCTTTGAAGGCCTTTTAATAAATCCCTGCTTTATTCCTTTAACACCGTCCAGSCTCTGTTCTGGGCAGCCTCTCCAGGCATCAGTGGGGTGCAGCTCTGCCTTCAGCTGAGGCTGGGCTCTCAATACCCATCATTAACCCAGGCTGTTGCTCTTGTTCTCGTTGCCATTCCCTCCCTCAAACACCTGCAGCACATGAGCAGCTGTTCTGGTTATTTCTGCYTCTTAGGAAGGGATCACCTTTCTGCACTGAAATTCTGGGCTTGGTTTATAGACTGCTGCTGATACAAGCACTAGGCCAAATGACATCTGTTTGTCCAAACAGATAACGTGAGGACACTTTGTTCTAATTCTTAATTTCTTCTGATTCTGTTAGATGTGAACTTGGTTTKCAAAGGTTACCCTCACAGCATGTTTTTGGGTCATCTTTCCCTGATCTTTTTGAGACTGTCATGCACTGATGCCTCTTCTCAGGTTTGGCTGTGCTCTTACAAGTGTAACGTGTTATAAAAACCACGTGTGGTAGATCAAGAGAATAAATACGATATCAAATAAATATAGTAGCTTTTATTTGTAGATGTTGACTTAGCTTTATTTGGAAGAGATTACAGTTCTCTTACCCCAGCAAATTTGAAATACRGTGTTGATATTGAACTAATGATTCTTTTCTTATCTCATGTGTGTTCTGGTAGATTATGAGCTGCTTTTATGTGCCTTTTTATAGACCCTGCTCCTGTTTCCAGATCGTGTGTTTCAGGGCCATGAAGTGTAACCTGACGTGGTAAATCTGCTTAGCTCTGGTCTGGCTTGCACAACACGGGATGAGGATGGATTTCAAATTTAATAATGCTGAATGACATCAAGTCCTAGCAAGCTCCTGACTGTCACTCCTTGCAAATGGCTTTATTGGGCTTGTAATTGATGCTTGAGGTAATTAGTGCACACTGCAGGGTGTTATCTAAATTCTCAGGGTTGATCAGCAGGCTGAGTGTCAGCAGTGTGGAAGCAGATCGTGGTTCAGAAGCATGAAAAGGACATTCTGGAGCCTGGCACTAATGAGTTCTTCATACAAACCTGCATGGCTTTGCTTGGAATTTTAGGAGTAGTGTCATGATTGACTTTTCTGTTCCTTACAAGAGCTGCAGATGGGAAGTGGGAGCTGTTTCATAGTAACAGAGCAGGGGTTTATCCTTGATGTAGGAGCCTGTGTAGCTGTGCTGGAATCTCACAATGGATGTTTGCAAATTACCTAGTGTTAACACTGGCCTAGGAAATGTGTTTAGGAACCCACTTTGTCTTTGAAACTAGGATGGTGTGTGAATAATTTAATACACTCTGAAATGGAAAACTGAGGCTGCTCTGCTCTGCTGGAGGGGCTTTTCTGGGGAGTAAGATGCTCAAAAGATGGGGCTGACCTCACCACTCTTCTGTATTTCTTTTAGAGCTGTGAAGATAACTGCTTAGGGCTTTAAAGGAGCTGGGCTTTATGAATTGCAGGCTGTAAGTTCAAGTGTGGCTTGTTAGGAATAAATGCTCCCRTGCAGTTCCTTTAACAGTTTGATTCCAAGTGTTCTGTTTCTGTCCTGCCAAATTCGTTTGAAGCTCAGCATCAGGCAGGGCTAAGCTTTGCTAATCCTTCAGAAAYATTTAAACTACACACAGGTAATTAATGAAGTCAGTGGGACTACTGGAAGCACTGCATTTAAGGGTTCTGCTGAACTAGGATGTGCATTTTCCAGGGATAACCAAGAAATGCTGGCACTGCCCTGTTCATCTGCCTGAGGGCTCTGCACCATTATTTTCCTTCCTGTGCAGAGCGKTCAGCAGACACGAAGCATGCTGTGTGCTCTAGAACTGAAGGAGAAAAGATAATAAACCAATTGTAAAGAGCTCCRAATCTCTGCACTCTGTTCCAAATGCATCTCTCCAGCCTCTGGCTGAATCTCCTGTGGAGGGGAGCCAGGCTGTGGCCAGAGGGAGCCCGGGCCAGCTGTCAGGAGGAGAAGCTGGCAGCTGGGCAAGTGTTTTCAAATAATTGCGTGGGGAGCGTGCAGGAGAAGCTCTCCTGACTTCCCTGTCCACAGCTGTCTGTAGCCACATTTCTCTTTGTATTTGTCCTGATTTCTTGGAGTTTGGTTGTTCATTGCAGCCCTGAAATGTGCAGGATGTCTCTGTTTTGGCCTGCACGTCCGAAGAACGAGTCAGAGCTCTTCAGTTTTCAGTCTTGAGGTTGTTTATTAATTCTTATCTATAAAGTTTTCTTTCTGCCCAGCCGAGATCTGCTCAGCAGGGCAGCCACAGGCACTCTTTGTGTTGTCCTTTTATACTACAAACCATGTATATCATATTTACACTTAATTCCCAATACCTATCACCCATGTTAGACAGTGCACTTCTCTTCTAAACCAATCCCAAAGTGCCAACATCACTGCAGAAAGTGGAGACCAAGAAGAAGAAAGGCTGGACACGCCCAAGTTCCTCCATCTTGTCTCCAAAACCCCCATTCCAAAAATCCTCAAATCTACATTTTCACCCTGTGATAATTTCATTATTATACTATTCAAACTTCTGTGGCTTTCAGGCCCTCACACARAGCTGGTGATTTGCTCCAGGGGCCATAATCAAACCCMCAGGTGCTCTGGGCTGTGTGCCAGGGTCTCYGAGCCCCCTGGTGGGGTCCTGGTGACTCTGGACACCCGGAGGGATGYGCTGAGTTCTGACACTGGTTCAGGGCAAATTTGGGAGAGAATCCCCAAAGGGGCTCCTCTGGGAAAGCAGATTCAATCGGCCCCTCCCCACAACCAGTCTGGGAGAAAAATTCCTCCTTGGAAAGAAGTGGAAAAAACCTGTTTATTAAACAACAAAACCTAAACAATATTAAACAATAAAACCCCTTGCCGCTCCAAAAGAGATGTCAAACTGAGAAAGCCCCGTCCCCGGGCTGCAGCTGAGCTCACGGTCTCTGATCAGTCCCTCAGGGCTGGAAGTGCCGCAGGCCCGGCCCAGGGCCACGGGTGCAGCTGCCGGTGCTCTCTGGGTGTCCAGTCCAGAGCGGGTTTGAACAGCTCCAAAGAAARGGGAAAAAGGAAAAAAAAATCACAGTCCAGGGCACTTCTTTGCCTCAGCTAGCTAAACTAACTAAAAGCAGAGGAGAGCTCTGTCCCRCTGTCTGTCCATCTGCAGTCCAGGAGCAGGACTGCGGAGGAGTGAGTGCAGTGTCTGAAAACAAACTGCTGCTGCTTCTCTCCCCCTTTCGCTCCCTGGAACAAGGCTTAAAGGTGCAAAACTTATTATTCAGCATGAACAGAACAGACAATTGGGGATAAAAGCATCATATAGTCAACCCAGGACACTTCACAGARAAAAGCAAGGCACAACTTCCCAAAGGTATTTTCTGGGATTCACATTCTCTGAACCTCAGAGAAAGAAAAAACAATTCTTAATTGCTGCTCCTCTTGTTGTTCACAAGTGGAATGCATTGTGGAAGATTGTAATTGGATTCTGGTGTAGTGTTTTGATTCATTGACCAATTAAATCCATGTGTGTGTGTCAGGACTGTCAGCTGATTCTGGGCAATTGAGCTAAGTTGAGGACTTGTGCAGCTTCAGTTTAGATATAGTGGAATACAGTATAGAATAATATAGTATAATGAAGGAATTAATTAGCCTTCTGATATCAATGGAGTCAGAGGCATCATTGCTCTCCCTTAGTGGGGGTTGCCCTGTTTCCTGATAGCTGCCATTTCAGTACATCCTGGAATTAGTAACATGAGATAGATTCACACTGCTGGGATAGGGGCTGGAGAGATCAGTCACCTCCCAAAGCACACGTTCAGGACTGGGGAAGGAAGAGGGTAAAGATTGTTATGCAGAGGAAATGGGAATGTTTGTCAAATCTGACAATATTGAATATTTGAACTTCCACGTACTGCAGGCACCGTTTAGAATCCCAGCCCCACTGAGAGGATCTTTTCAGGCTGTGTTTTTGATATATTTTGCTGTGGCACACACTAGATTTTCATGCTTCTCTGGGGGAAAATGTTTGGCTTGCAGTGAAGTGCCACAAGTGAGAGACTGGCCTGTGTTTGTATTTGTGAAGAGAATATTTTGCTGAAGTCTTTGCCAAAACCCTGCCACATCCAGGGCAGGAGTGTGAGGACAGGGACTCAGGTAATGGATTTCTAGGGAAGCTACTGATTTCCTCGCTGCAAAGCTCAGGTTTAACAGATAGGGCTCTTAAATTCTGGCACAATTGATCAGTTCTGCAGAAGCATTGGGGTTAGTGCAGTTTTTAAAAGTCACTAAATCCTCACCAGCAGCATGAGCAACAGCAGCATTTACAGCTGAAATTCAAATAACTCCTTAATGGGCAGCATTGAATTCTCATTTTTTATGTGCTGAGATAGACTTTTATTAAGTAGTCAGCTKAATAAAGTGAGTTCATCTGTTTGGTATCAGGTGCCAATGTTCAGCTGGTGGCATCTTTTTGTCACCTCTCTTCCCTGGGCCCCACCCCAGGGTACAAATCTCACTCAGCAGGCTTTGGAGCAGCCCTGGAATGCCCTGGCTCAGGTGATCTCCAAGCAGTTTATGACCTCAGCATGATCCAGGTTGCAGCAGTGGATGTTTGCAGGGCTCCCAGGGGCAGTGACGTGATGAGCTCTTGGGTTATGTCACCCTGACCCATTTCTGGGCTCCCTCAGCTCACCAGCAGCTCCCAGGGCACCTCTGTAAAGTTATTTAAATACCATCATTTGCAGCCTGTGCAAAGCTCTGCATCAGGTGAGAATAATTAAATGGCTGTAACTGTGATTAAAGTGGAACCAGGGCAATTTGAATTGATTTGGTGTCTGTTAAGAGAGAACTTTCTGTGGCACTTTGGGCACTCCTGTTGTAGTTACACTTTGGAGGGGTGTGTGTCCATCTCCAGCTGTTACTCAGCTTGTCACAGGGCTGTGTCCAAATGAGGAGTGACTGATCCCATTTCCCAGGCTGTGTCTGGGGGTGGCTGCACAGGAGCTCACCTGTGGCTGTACCTGTGTGTGCCCAACGTGAGGGCTGAGCCAGGGCAGGCTTTGGATGTGCTTAAGCTGTGCCTGGATGAGCAGTAACAGAGCCTTGGGAGGGTAGGGTAGAACTCTGCCCATTAGCTGATAACAAATCTACATTCTTTTCCCAAAAACGTAAGGGTTACATTTTATTTTAATTTTTATTTTGGTSGTAGTGGGAGTTTAAGGAAACTGAAGGGAGAGAAACCTGAAAGCAACTTTGGCAAGCTGTTGAAATTTTGCTGCATTGAACCAGACTCTTATTTCTAAGCTGGAAAATGAACTGCTCAGCTGTCTCAGGAAAAGAACAGCTTGGAGTGTGTTTGTAGCCTGTCTGAAGGTAAAGGTGAGCTAAAGAGGACRTGGAACTGGCAGTGCTGGCTCCATGGTTGGGCTCAATGATCTCAGAGGGCTTTTCCAACCTTAATCATTCTACAGTTCTTCCTCCCCCCCACACTTATTAAAATAAAACAAGAAAACATAACCTGAACAGTCTCTCACCATAAAATTCTGTTTAATCTTTAAACCCACGCATAAATTGTTTTTCTTTGTRAGCAATCCCTGCTAATACCAGATTAGCAGGGCTGTTTCCCTGCTTTGTTCCTCCACCTGATCCATAGGACACACTGGTATTCCCAAGCAAAACTACTGCCACAATATGTTTAGGGTGATGGAGAGAAGAAAAAAATTAATTTTGTGTTACAAATAGCTGGGATTTTTCTATATCCTTGTATAATTATAGCTGAAGTTATTGTATAAAGTGGGATTTGATTTTTAAGCTGAAAATTGGATGCATTTGGAAACAACTTAAATTTTCTTAATATAATCCAATTTTATTTATACAGGTACAGTTTAAATGGCACTTGGAGTAATAGAAGGTGCTGTGTCTCCTTTGATTCTTTATAGTAGGAAAAAATTACCYCACTGAGGTGCTGTCCAAGAACAAGTGGAAAAGATTTGGGTCCAGGATGTGCTTTTATATCCCTTTCAGTCGTGGTCCTGTGTGGAAGTCCCTTAGGTGAAGGTTTTCCTCATCACCATAAGAACAAAGTGCCATGGGAATCTCCTTCTGGAAGGAAGAGACACTTGATGGAATTCTGTTTCTGCCTTAGCACGTGGGAGAAACACCTCAAGGTGTTATTGGATAAATGCCTGGGAGGCAGGAGATGTGGGAAAGGAACTGGGAAGGACATTTAGGATGAGAGCTTAGGTACATTTAGAATCCACTGGAATTTCTGTGGCTCACTTTTACCCCCCTGCAGTGAGTTTGGTGCCTTGGCTCAGAGGGTTTGAGAGCTGTCTGTGCTGGATGAGGGCTCTGGGCTTCGTGGTGTTCTGAACCCTAACCCTAGGGGTAACCCTAACCCTAGGCAGAGCAGCAAAACCAGCCTTGGGCTGAGGCTGGTGCCACGGAGAAAGGTGTGGAGGGAGCCTTGTTGTGGCATCCTGTGTTCCCCTTGGGATGCCTTTTGCAGCTGCAGTGTGCCTGGAGCTCTGAGCTTTGTGTTTTTCTAAACCCTAACCCTAGGAGGAGCAGGAAAAGCCTGGCTCAGCTGCTCTGAGCAGCGCCTGCAGGGGAGCATTTCCTGCAGACCAGGCTGGGGATAAGGAGCCTGCCACGAGGGACCCTTCCCCTTCCCCAGCAAACAGGAGTTACACTGAAAACCTGCCTGACCCCAGCCAGCTTGTGTTTGGGTGGTACCAGAGTTTGGGTCCCTCTCAGTACAAGCAAGTGAATCCTCTGCCCCAGTTCTGGTGCTGGGGGGCTCAGGGAGCCCCAGTTGCACCCTGAATCCACCTCTGGCACAGCTCTTTGAAGGGCATCAGCTGCTCACAAGAACCCCTGTGAGTTCTTCATCCTGGTGCTGCTTTGGGTCCAGCTGTGGGAAGGGCAGCCCTGGTGCCTGTTCAGCAGCTGGACCTGGAGCTGCAGCTTTAGCTCAATTTTGAGTCATCTGTTGGATTTACAAGCCAAGACCCCAATCATGGACATGGTTTTCATGCCTGAGTGTGTTCAGCTGTGGTGCCCCAGATGGGTAAAGGCAGCACCCAGTGATGGAGTGTCTGGAATGAAGCTCAGAGTTCCATCCCTTCTCCTGCAGCAGCATTCCCTCAGGCTCTGTGTCTTTTTCWGAAGAAGGAAGTGAAATGTGTGCGAGATTTTGGCTATGAAACTCGTGGAAAGCCATATGTGTGTACTTGTGCAGCACAAAAAGGGGGATGGAAGCACCCTGGTTTAACTTCAGACAGTGCCTTAGTGTTCACCTTCCCTCTCCCTCATGCCTTTCCGCTCGTGCTCCTGGGGTGAACAGAATGTAACAGAGGATCACAAAACCATGGAAATGTTGGGGTTGGAAGGACCTAAAAGATGACCCAGGTACAACCCACCTTCCACTGTCCCAGGCTGCTCCAAGCCCCAGTGTCCAGCCTGGCCTTGAACAATTCCAGGGATCCAGGGGCAGCCCCAGCTGCTCTRRGCACCCTGTGCCAGGGCCTGCCCACCCTCACAGGGAGGAATTTCTTCCTAATATCCCATCTAAACTGACTTTTAAAGTTCAAAGCCYTTCCCCTTGTTCTAGCACTCATAGCACTGGCTTGGCCATCTCAGAACAGGCTTTGACTTATTTAAAAGTCCAATCTTAGAATTCTGCCTCTTTACCTGGTACTTGGAGTTATCTCTTGCAGTGTCTACTTTGTATCTTCATTCTCCTTAAACCAGAGGAAAAATTAATTTACTTCRTCCTCCTTTGAGGAATCTCCATTTGCCAGCTGGTGCCAGCATTGTGCTCTGCTGGGTCATTCAGCAATTCCCAGTGTTCCCATGGAAAAATCCATTCCCCCTGGCAGGCTCTGCCTTGCAAGGCTTGTCTCTSCACTTAGCAGTACATGCCTTGTGCCTTGAGCTTGTCCTAACAGCTCTGGTTGGTGCTGGAATTATTGTATTTGCAGGGAATGCCCTGGCAAAGGCAGGAATGATGAATCTGACTCCATGTTCTCAGAAGGCCAATTTATTACTTTATAATACTATATTATATTAAAGAATACTATACTATACTAAGGAATACAGAAAGGATAYTTACTGAATGCTGAAAAGATAATAATGAAAACTTGTGACTCTCTGCAGAGCCCTGACACAGCTTGGCCCTGATTGGCCAAAGAGCGAAAACAACTCCCAGCAGAATCCAATGGAACAATCACCTGTGGGTAAACAATCTCCAAACACATTCCACATGAGCACAACACAGGAGAGGCAAATGAGATAAGAAATGTTTTTCTTTTCTCTGAGGCTTCTCAGCTTCTCAGCTTCCCAGGAGAAGAATCCTGGGCCAAGGGATTTTTTTCAGAGAATGTGAATGCCACACTGGAATACCAGGGTCAAACTCCAGATCAGAGCTCTTCACTGGGACAGGAGTTTAGGTGACAACAATTTCCACCCTGAGCTGAAATCTCTTCCCTGGGGCACAGCATTACCCTCCCTGTGCCCGGGCACCTGCAGCTGTGAATGCCTGGTGGGAGCAGAGGCACTCTGCAGAGGAACCCGTGAGAGGCACTGCTTTGGATTTTCCTGCTGCCTGGGCAGAGTTTTCCCTGTGGCAGTGTCTGGAGTTCCTGCGTGGAGGCTGAGCAGAGACGGTGCTGCTGGAGCAGCTCAGAGCTGGATTAACTTCAAACCTAAAAATAGCCCACAAGCAAAAATGCAATCRTGGATTCTGGAGGGAGGGCAGAGGGAAATTCAGCTGTGCTGCCTCCTTTGGAGTCCTGGCAGCAACCAATGGAGCAGAGTCCAGACCCCCCTGAGCAGGTGGGATTCCTGCAGCTGTCACTGCACAGCAARTGGGCTTTTAATCAGACTGAACTGCAGTGAAATGCTACACAAAATTCTGCTGCTTCTAAAGAGTTTTGGGGTTTTCTCCTCAGCCTTCTAAGCTTGCATTTGAGACAGTTACATCCTAATATTTTATAACTTGGATGACTATGAATGACTCGAGTGAACTTTATTCCCCAATCCTTCTCTTCCATGCCAGGATATGTAACAATGCCTTTGTGCAGGTGCTCTCTGGGGTTGATCAGGTGATGTTCAGTGGCTGAACAGGCTGGCAGGTTCTGGCCTTACACATAGTMGGAAGGAGTAGTGGTAACCTGCTCAAATACTTACTCTTTCTCTTTTTATTCTGAAGTGAAAAAGCAAGACTAACTTGGGGAGGTTTTGCCCCCAATACAACTTTTGAGCAGCAATTCTGTTGATGATTGCCCATGGAAATAAAAACTTGAGCTCTTTTTGAGCAGTCTTACCCTTCTTGCTCTTGCCAGAGAAGCAGCAGTGGTGTGTGAGCAGTCTGCACAGGTAGTCCTTACCCTAATGATGTTTGCAGTTCCTTATTAGGTTGTACCATAATCCCTGAATGTGATTAACTGGCAATTTACACCTCAGAGCCCTGGCTTTTACTTATAAAAGCTACAGAGATATAAACTAGAGAAACAAATTGGGWGTTAACTGTGCAATCAAAGATACAAATGTGCCTCTGCAGTCTGAGTGCTGCTGCTTTGCTGGCTCAAAGGACAGAGTCTTCCTTAGAGCAGAAGGGGAGTTGCTGTCCAAGACAGCTTTTAGTTACATGATGAACAGCAGAGGTGCTTAAGAGCATGTAAAGCATATTTAGTCTTTATGGGCACATTAGTTAATGTTGTGGGCAGAGTTAAAGTGAATTTTCCCACCTATGTGTAATTTGTAGGGGCCTGATTTGTGAAAATGCAGTTTAGAGCAGTTCAGCCAGTGCCTTTCTCAGCAGCGGTGTGAAAGGCAGCGCTGGCTGCATGGTTAAGAATAAAACAAATGTTACTGGTAGGGGGTTGGAGAGTTGTGTCTGAGCTGGTTGAGAACCCGGTTCCTGCAGAGCAGATCCTTTCACAGCTGCTAGCAGTGAGCAAATGGGAATTGCCATCACGAAGAGGGACCTGCTCACAAACACATTCTCAGTTCCTGGGCTTGCAGTGGGTGGTGACTCATTGGGAGAAGGGCTCTTAAAACACCTGGCGTCTGCTGGAAGAAAGAGGATGCAAAATTCCTGAAAACAAAGCTCAATTTTAGGAATTGTTACTCCAACTTCTTTAGGCAGAAGACTCTAAGCCTTGATCAGARCTACTGTGAGTGGTACCAAGCTCAATTTCAGCTTAAAGCACTTCAAGTGTTTCCACATCTCATCCTTAGCACCATTTGGTTGTCAGCAGCAAGTGAAATGATTCTCTCCTCTGTGCTGTCAAAAGTGATGGGATGGAAGAGGAATTCTCTTCTCTCTCAGCATAAATGGATAGATATGTTAACCCAGCAATCCTATTTTCATGGTGGATTTAATCCAATAAAACCTTCTGTTATAGTCATGGAGGTTTTCTGGTTTGTTTTTTCTAAGGGTTTACATTTCTGTCTGTTTTATGCACTTTTCTCCCACAAAGTTTTCATTCCCTTACCTGAGACACACTGMAAACACAAGTGATTGCTGCTGCATTTTTTACCTCTTGGAAGCTTCAAAGCCTTAGGACTTAAAACAAAGAATATTTGGATTTTTCAGCCCAATTTGATGGTTGAAATTCATCATACCAGTTTTTAATAAAAGAATGCACATTGTGCATTGACAGTATTGTGAAGAGGCTTAAACTCTTCTTCCCTTTCTCTTGGAGAAAGTGTTTGACTTGCAGGAAGTGTGGGGGGGATGATGGACCATCAGTTTTGAGTAAAACCCAACCAGCTGTAGAACCAAATATACAACATTTGTACATGTGGCTTTGAGACCTTCCCTGGAGAAGCTTTCTCAGAACCACTCAGAGCTGTCTCCTTTAGCAGGAGGTTGATCAGGGATGGTTTTGCATCTTCCTCCTAGAGGCTTTCCAAGCCTCAGCGCTGACTATTCATAAACACAGAGAGTTGTCTCCTCTGCCTTTCAAAATTTAAACTTCCTGGAACTTAAAAGTAAATTTTTAAAAAGCAGTGCAGGAATTGCTTGTGAGATGAAGCTCTGTTTTATGTGCTGTTCTTCCACTGATGAGCAGCAATTGTTGCTCACCCTGCAAATCCAAATGTTATTTCCCAAATAGCTGTTTTTTTAACAAGTGCAGTTGGTTTCTGTAGGAGGAACTGAGTCCCTTGGAGCTGTTCTCATCCCACTCACCCATTGCCTTTTCCCCACCCTTTATCTGACCTTACACATCTTTGGGAAGTGTGTCAGCAGGAGGGACAGCAGTAACTGGAGCTCGGTGACACCGTCATGTGAGAAGGAAGACAACAGCAATTAATTGTTAATATTGAGCTAACTGTGAGCTCCTGGCCTGCTGGGCTTCTCAGCGTGCACCTTGAGCCAGGGTACAGTGGGAACTTGTGGTTTTTRAGTGGTCTATTCCATTAAATCTTTATGGAAGGGTCTGAAATGGAGAGCACAAATTCACTTGCTGGTGCTGATCTCTCACATTGCAAATGCTAGTTTTAGTTTATTTATGATAGCGTTGGTTTAGTTTGGATGTGTAGGGGGGGAGAAGTCATCCCATTCTGTGGTTTAGAGATCCTGCAGGATCCCTCTCACATCCTCCACATCTGGGCTCCCAGCTGAGGCTGTTCCTGGCTCCCTGCTCTTGCTGGATGAGCAGAGGGGGGATGCAGGAGACATTGAGACAGGGCAATTGTTCAGCACTGCCAGATTTGGCAGTGCATCAGAGCTGCTCCATCTCTTTGTGAGGAGAGCAGGGTGTGGGATTCAGAACTTGCCAGCTTGGYTGAAGTGGGTAAGTTCCCATTTTGTGTGTGCTGAGCTGCTGGAGGATGTTCCCAGAGGGCCCTTCCTTGGATCATCTCTGCAGGGTGTGTCCCTCRGGGGTTTGCAGGCCATTTTTAGGTAMCCTGTGGTATTTYCTGAGACCCCCTTCGAAGGGAGGAAGGAATGAATCTGACTCCGTGTTCTTTGAAGGCTAATTTATTATTTTATGATCTATATTATATTAAAGAATACTATACTAAAACTATACTAAAGAATAGAGAAAGGATACAGACAGAAGGCTAAAAGATAATAATGAAAACTTGTGACTCTCTCCAGAGCCTCGACACAGCTGGGCCGTAATCAGCCAATGAATAAAAACAATTCACATGAAACCAATGAACAAGCRCCTGTTGGTGAACAATCTCCAAACCACACTCCAMAGCAGTAAAACRGAGCAGAAGAAAACGAGATAATATTGTTTTCCTTTTTCTCTGAGGCTTCTCAGCTTCCCAGGAGAGAAATCCTGGCAAAGAGATTTTCCCCAAAATACGACAGTGACAGTAACCAACAAAGACGGATGAACATAAGTTTGCTRAAACAAAATTAATTGTGGAGGAAGTGAGGAAGGGAAATACAGAGCTCTTAATGGGATTATTAAAGATATGAAGTAAGAGGAAAACAGATCTCTGTGAACCATGGTCACCAACTTTTAGACTTCATTTAGCCCTTGGTGAAACTGGAAATGTTAAACAACAGCTTCCTGAATCCCCTGTCTGGGGGCAGCCACCTGGAGTCAGTGATGGGGATAAATACTGCTTTATTTAGCTGGTATTAATTTATACCACACTAGAAATTATGTAATTTATATAATAACTTTTRTAATTAGTACCAACTGGTGTAATTAATATTAATTTAATATGAAAGTAATTGGGTGAAAATTAGATGCTTAATAACACAGTGATAATAAACGCTGTAAACATCATCCCACAGAATTGTCTTTGGGATTTGGTAGAAGTTGTCTGAAGTCTGACTTTTTGCCACAGACATGCACCAGATTACTCTAAAGCAGATTATTTGGGCTCTGTGYTGACTTCACTGCTGGTCAGATGAAGGGCCAGGTCAATCTCTATGTAATTACACACTGCTTTCCCATGGGGCAGATTCCTGAGTGCTGACAGTGATTGTGCTGGTTGTGGTCGGATTTTGTGCTGTAAATTCTGCCTAAAAACATGCACTGGAGAACTTCTGGCACTTTCATGTAAGAATATAATGCAATAGCTATGAATGTATGGYGCAGTGTAGCTGTAAGTGCAATAAAGGTGAAAAGAAAGGGAGGAAAAAATGGTCTGAGCAGYGTGAGGTGAGGACACGGTAAACTTTGTAGATGCTGGTTTTCTGAGAAACTTCTTGTCAGGTACTCAGTGCCCGTGAGTGCTGGATAAACATGAATTTGTCTTTCAGTTCAGTGTTTTGTGTGTGTAGGGTCTGAGGAGTCTGCTGATCATCCTAAATGAGGCTTGGTCATGTTAATGATGAGTGCCACATGGAAAAGGGACTGGCATTGCCTGGGAAAGAAGCAGTTTCTTGGCCCCATGGCTTAAAAATATCTTATGTTCAATACTGGCTGTAAAATGTTCTTAATCTATTCCATAACTTTTTTTGGTAACAGTTGTTTTTCATCCATGTGCCATATTCTCCCAAAATACGTCTCAAGTGGGAGATTGCTGTTAAATCCTTCCTGGAACACATTTCTGAGGTGTTTTTTCCAGGAGGAGGTGTCAGATTTGGAGCAGACAGATGTAAATCCAGTCCCCCWCACACAGGGCTCTGTCTGCCTTGGGTGGAGCGATTCATGAGCAGCCCTTGTGGGTGGAGAAYGAAATCCCAAAATGGCCATTCAGTGGCACTGCTGGGGTGGCAGGAGAGCAGATTTTATCCTTGTTCTTGGTGCTAAATTGCCTCCTTGGCACACAAAGGGCCGTGTCCTTGACCCAGGAGGGTGTGGGGATTGTCCCYAGACTCTGCTCTCTCCAGACAGACCCTGCTCTGTTTGCTCACAGGGCAGCTTTCCTCCTGTGCTAAAATGGAGAGGAAATCATGGGTCGTGGATTTTGAGATTAAATCTAATGGTTTTCGCTGTCTGCTAGAAATTAATTTACTGCTCACCTGAAATAATATCTCTTTATCATGTAAATTAGCTGTATTGAAGGGGAAATAATAAGGGAATATGGTTTTTTCCTCCCTTCCTTGAGCAGTGAGGAGGACAGCTTTTTTGTTTCCCAAGCAAAACAGGTTTCTAATTAAATAACAGACTAACTCCTTGAAACTCTGCTTTGGGAGAAATATTTGGCTTTTTTGACTGTTCCTTTTTTAAAATGGACAATAGAGACTTGCAGTAATTAAATATATATTTGGAAAAAAATCTAGGATTCACAAGTGATTTCTAAAGCTGCCTCCTGCCCCTCTGATGGATCATTGCTGGRGGACTGTTCATTGTTCACGGCTGTTCTTGCCCAATCCAGTGTTTTCCCAGCTCACAGGGAGGGCCCCAGGTTTCTTTTCTGCTGGTGTGGGGATGGATTTTGCTCCTCATTAACTTTTCCAGCTCCTCTGCTTCTGGAGAGCTCCTGCAGCTCCAGGTCTCCTTCTGGGCTGGGCACCTGCTCCTGTTGTTCTTCCTGCTGCTGCTCCCCAAAGGATGGTATTTTAAACCAGCTCAGGGTATTCTGAGCTGGAAGGGACCCCTGGGGATCTGAGCAGCTCTGTAAAATCTCTGCAGGACTTGCCAGAAGTACTCAGCTTCAAGTGCTGGAAATCTGCTTAGGGAAAAGTCGATCCTGGTTGATTTTTCAGAGGAAAACTGCTGTGGTGTTGCTTGTGCTGTTGGGATTGCTTATCCTGTTCCTGGGTGGGGCTGGATCAGAGCTAATGGATTTTGGCTGTGCTGGGTTAATGTTTGGACTCGATCTGAAAGGTTTTCCCCCCTTGGATAGTTCCATGATTCCATGGAGCCCAGCCCAGTACGATGGAATGATCCTGGTGGGATGCAGGAGCAGAATCCCTTGAGCAGGAGGGTGGGGGAAGCTCCTGTGGGGTGCCAGCCCTGGCCCTCAGTGCCAGCACACCAGCCCTGGCCTGCCTGAGGACACAGCTCAGGTTCCCAGCTGTTTCCTTGCCTGCAGTGCATTCCCTGTACGGCAGCAGGCAGGGAGAGCCTCCCTTGGGAGGCTGGGTGGAGCCAGGAGCCTCCTGCACCTCAGGATCCTTCCCCTGCAGTCACACCTGGGCTTCACTGAGAAGAGACTTGAATGGTAAACGTTACAATATGTATTTATGTACTTATTCCTCCTGAGAATTCCCTCTGCAGGCAGCAGGGTATTCCCAGTGCCCTGGGTAGCTGCCTGCTCCTGGAGGAGGCCCATTAGTGGTGTCACAGACATCTTTTATGAAAATCCTTTCYTTAGGATTTTTCCTCCTGAGAAGCTGAGAGGCCTCAGAAACAAAATGCAAACAATGGTTATCTGCTGCTGTGGRATGCAACAGGTGCATCTGGGATTGGTCTCATGGGGTTGTTTCTAATTGATGGCCAATCACAGTCAGCTGAATCAGACTCTCTGTCCCAGACACAAGCCTTTCTTATTCATTCCTTCTTTTTCTATTCTTAGCCAGCCTTCTGATGAAATCCTTTCTTCTATCYTTTTAGTATAGTTTTGATATAATATATATAATAATAAATCAAGCCTTCTGAAACATGGAGTCAGATCCTCGTCCCTTCCCTCATCCTCAGATCCCTGTGAGCATGGCCACACTGTGGATTTGCAGCTCTGCTGCAGGCAGCACATTCCCCAAAAGATGCCCTTAAAGGAAGGCTCAGGTTTTCCTTTCTGCCCTGGGAATGTATTAAAAACCTGGCTATCAAGAGGAGCAGAACTTGGGTGTCTTTCCTCTTCCTGTACAGATTTGAGGTACAATTTTAGGTGTTTCATAGAAAACGTTTTGCAGCAGCAGAGTTTAGTGATGACCCAGTCCAGCTGCACTACTGGGGCATAAATCAGAATATTCCTTTACAGCAGTAATTTGCAGCTAAGCCGTACAAGGCTATTTACTGCCCATCAGTGTTCAATAGAAAGCTCATTTTTAGAATAGATCAGTGATTAATACCTGATCACAGGGCAAGGGCTGCTCTTGTCATCAGAATTGTGAAGACAAAATGAGGAGTCTTGATGGGGTCAATGGTTACCATAAGCCCCTGCCTTTTGTGTAATGATCATTTTCTGTGAGGGTAATTAATGAACTGTTTAAGTTATGAGGACATTGATAATATTGACACTGATGTATGAGCTGGATTTTTAATGGAGTAGATGTGCTGACTGTGGGAGTACTGTTGATAAATCAGACTTTCATTTTATGCATTCAGCTTGTGGTTAGAAGTATCCAGGTATTTTTAGAAGCCTGGGATGATTTACATATTCATTTGAAAATGTCTTTGTCAAAGCAGCACTGGTGTTTGTGTTCACACCCTGCACTTCCAGCTCCTCCTGGCACTGCAGGTGCACAGACACTGTCCTGCCCTCCCCTCCCAGGGACATGGAATCCAGCCTGGAAAAGACCTTCAGGATCACCCAACCCAGCCATGGACCCAGCACCACCACCCTGGTCACCACTAAACCATGCCAGGTGCCACATCCGTGGTTATTTGCACATTCCCAGGGATGGTGACTCCACCAGTGCCCAGGGAAGTGAATGTTTGAGAGAATATGGGAGAGGCAAAAAGGCAGCCAGAGCCTGGGGATGCAGAGCCAAGACATTCCTTGGCACAGGTGAGGAAATGTTCTCTTGTCCTTGGGCTCCTGTACAGAGCCCTTGGCAGGTGAGCAGGAGGGGCAGCATCTTTTGGTTTTTGCAGCTGTGCTGTACTGAGRAAACTTGTTTTACATTTCTCTGCTGCTGAAAAAAACCCCCACCAGCCATGAAAAAAAGTAAAAAAACCAAATTTGCTCTTCTCTGTCTCAAAAAAAAAAAAATCCTTCTGCTATTATTTCAAAAGAAAAAAATGCTTCAGCTTTGTGCATAAATCTGAAGTGTTTTTTTTATTTGAAGTGTTCCATGTGTGATAAATAACTTCTGTGCTTCTGTATGGCTGGGTTTAGTTATGGTGTWGAGATAAACCAAACCAGAAAATTACTCTGCTGCAGACACAGAGAACATTACTTATGGTTGTAGCAAAACTCTCCTCAGCACTTACCCAAAATAGCCACCAACCTTGAATTGTTTTGGATCTGAAGCCCTGGAAGCTGAGTGAGTTATGCAGACAGGAGACACAGATCACAGGTGAAAAATCACATGCAGAGGTGCCACTGCCTTGGGGATAATGACTCTGTGCACAGAGTTTCAGTGGGAAATGCATCAGCCTGAGGGTGCTGTGGTTCATTTCCTAATTGCATTGAGTGATGGAGGGTGATGAGACAAAACGGCCAGTGAGAGACTTGTGACATGTTATTATTGCTGGGGTTGGCACCAAAGGGGGGTGATGGAGGCATGGCTGTTTTCCTGGGGCTGCCCCTACCCTCTCTGCTGGCTCTGGACAAATTCCAGCCCCTCCTTCTCCCAGGAAACCCAGCTGCAGGAGGGACAGGGGCTCCACGTGCTGCAGGGGCTGGGAGGCACTTTGAGTCTGGTTGATGAATTTTTGGTGACATTACTGGCTACAGATCTCCAGCAATATCATTATTGACTGCTCTGAGTATTAATTTGAGATGGAGGAGTTTTTCTGGTGCTGATGGAGGCTTTCCAGCTGCAGTGCCTCTTGCCTTTAGCCCTGACACCAGCTCTGGCTGCCAATGCCCAAAAGCCATTTCCAAAAACAAATGGATTTAAATTCCTGAAGCTTTGGATTCAAAATGGATTCAAATACCTGAAGCTTTTAGCTCATGACAAAAACTAATTCTAAGGACACCAATGCAATGGCATTTTCTATGAAACCACTCATAAATGGCCTGGAATAAGGCAGTTTTCCTGATGTATAACTTCCACAATGCACATGGAGAATTTGGCTGCCGTGTTTCGCTCTGTGACTCATCTTGGGAAGCGTCAAGCCCTGTGATAAATCCTGCTGCAATGAATTGTTCTCATCAGTTTTCTTTGTGTTGGAGGCAGTTTAGTCTGGGCTGGGAGGTAAATTTCCATGGCTGATGGGAGGAGAATGGGCAGGATCTGATTCAGGAGCTGAGCATCTCTCAGTGGTGCAGGACACAGAGCTGGGAGGARCCCTGGCTGGACCAGCACTGGGGCAGCTCCAGGTGGAGCCCCAGAGGGGAAATCTCTCTGTGACAGGGCTTTGATGGGGGTAACACTGTGCTCTGCTGCCCTGAGTATCAAACTGATGATTAAGGTACAGAATTACTGCAGGCAGAGAGTTTTGGTTTTTTATTTTCTGCAARTTTGTAAAATCATGCCTTAATTCTTTCACTGAAGTGAGTGTTTATTAGGAATAGAGAAATGCTTTCCATGTTTGGCATGCCCACAGCAAGGGGGTCAGAATTAGAGGATTTKTAAGATCCCTTCCAACCCCAGCTGTCCTGTGATTCCACGAAGGGTTGAAGTCCTGGCAGTGCTGTCACATAAATTATTGCTTGAACTGTTGTGTAACCCTTTCCATCCCACAGACCTGAGCAGGGCTCTCAGTAACCCGTGTGAGGGGGGGAGGCAGTTCCTCAGCTTCAGAAACCTGCTTTATCTGGTAGGGGAAGCAATTTGTAGCAAACTTCAGTTCAGCCTCACCTCTCTTCTGTCTCTACCACAGCAGTAAAGCTGGAAATGTGTGAGTGGGGCTCTCCTGGGCTTTGGTRAGTGTCAGACAATTCCCTTTTCTGAGCCAGAGATGGGGTAATAACTGAGAGGTGTTTAAAACCTTTTATTCAATTTCCAGTCTCATGAGAAGGGTGAGACARTACAGATGTTATAATTCACCCTATYACAATCAGAAGCTGACTGTTTCTTCATTACAAACACGAAAAGCCTTTCTTGGCTATCAGCTTTTTGCCACACCATGCTGTAGAYGCCTTAAAGCCAATCATCTAAAACTACCCCTCATGGGTCCTACTACAATGCATCTTTCATAGTTCYATTTCTCTAAAGTATCTAGTCTTATTTGTAAGGCCATTTTTTGAAACTTTTTTCTAGCTCTCTCTTAACAATATCTGTCGTATTCCATGGCATTTCTAAGTCAGTATTTCTTATCTCATATTTTGCACACAGATGCATACTGTGTGGGTCTTCTGTCAGGCCCTGAGAATTCTCTACAAATCCATTTCCCACAAGTAAGAACCTTCTCTGGCTTAGGAAGTGTGGCAAGGTTTCATGTAAACACTCCACACAAATCACCTGTGCTTGTGGAGATGTTTATTGCATTTTACACCCTTGTGTTTAGAGCAGCACTGGCCTTTCCTGCCTCCAGAGGAAAATGCTCTGCAGCAGGGGTACCTGGCATCACTCTCAGATATCCAGAGCTATTTTTCACTTCTGGCTTCCTACTTTGCTGTGCCCTGGGCTGATGGCAGCAGTTGCTGCTCACCTGAGCGGGCACGGTGAGCTCAGCCAGCAGCACAGGAATGCTCCTGCTGTTAAATGCAGCTGGGAGTGCTGGGTCCTGCCTCAGCAGCCCTGGCACTGCCTGTGGGGCTGCCTTTGCCCACCAGCTGCTGCTGTGGCACGGTGAGGGCAGGGCCTGSACACCTTTCCTTGGGTTCAGCACACAGACAGGAGCTGAGCACCTGAGCCTGTCCCAGGGCTCCCGAATCCCCTCCTGCTGCAGGGCAGGCTCAGGGCTGGGCTGGGGCCGCTGCCTTGGCTCAGCACCTGCTCTTGCTCTGGGCTTGGCCAGCTTGGCATAACTGATGAGCAAAGACTTTGCATAACTGATGAGCAAAGACTTTGCATAACTGATGAGCAAAGACTTTGCATAACTGATGAGCAAAGACTTCCCGGGGGCTGTGAGTGCCCTGGGGTGGCACCTGTCCCCCCCGGCCCCTGCAGCTGCCCCAGCCGAGGGGAGGGGAGCGGGGCTGTGCTTCTGGGGAGCGGTGCTGASCGGGGCACACGGAGCTACAGCTGCTCTCTGGGGGAACCTCTCCATCTTCTGGGTTTGCCTTTCAGCAGGGAATGTCTGATCCTGCTCCTGGTGAGAGCCCGGCCTGGCTGCCCCAGGGAGCTGCTCACAGGCATCATCCAGAGCTTTGTGTGTCAGATTTACTACATGAACACTTGTTCTGGGTTACCTGATCTCCTCTACCCACCTCACTCTGTACAAGTTAATTTCTTAAAGCAGCTGCCCTCTGAATATAGGATATATGGACTCTTACCTGCATTGTACAACTCCAGGTTATGAAGAATGATCTGTGCATCACCACACTCTTAACAATTAAGTACTGTGTGAAAAAAAGGTCATGAACTTCTGGAAAATGGGAGATTAATTATTGTAATAATTGGGCCTTATTGTAAGTGTGGTGAGTGATAAATGGTGTTTCTGTATATTCATTTCATATCAAGATCACTTTTATCCTTTAGTTCCAACTGCCTTGCATTAAAATTCATTCTAAAARAAGTGTATTGAATACTTGGAGCTGGTAGCAAGGATTTACCTTTTCATTATTTTACTGTCTCTGCTGTTTGCCAGCCTTTGTGTGCTGCTTTGATGGCTTTGGCACTTGCTTGGGGAATGGGAACATTTCTGGTTCTCATTCCCAACTCCAGGAATGTCCCCAGCAGTGCTGCACAAGGGCTGGGTGTTGTCCCCTCAGTGAGAGCCAGCCCAGGCTGATCTGGTGGCATTTTAAACAGGTTCTGCTCGATCCTCTCAGTGCAGATTCCAGCTGGAGCTGGGCTTGGAACAAAGCCAGGCTCTGCCCTCTCCTGGATTTGGAAATGTGGGTTTGAGGGCTCTGTTTTGGGGCTCACGAGGGAATGACAGTCCAGTGTGAGCTCTGACTTCTTCTAGCGCGGTTCCAACAAAAGAACATTGCAGTATTGGAGTCTGGTCTGAAACCAGCCCAAATAAGCYGAAGMTCTGAGCTGTCCCCTCTGATACAARGTTCCTCAAGCAAGCTCCTGGTAATAAGTTCAAAYATGTGCTGGGTTCTTTCTCCAGTGGTGGCTTTAGCTCCAAGCACCCAGAAGAAGAGGTTCCCTTTCCTCCTGAAGGAGCAGCCTTTCAGCAGCCTGGCGCTGCCACAGCTGCCACAGAAATCCCCTCACCTTTGTTTCAGCTCTTTGCTCTGTGGAGAACTTGGTTAAAGTCTAAAGTGATTTTACTGGATATTATTTTCCTGAGCTTTGAGTAAAGAGCTGTTGCCACCAAACCCCACTGCCAGCCCAGTCTGGAGCCCCATT
>JACDOX010000380.1:224237-241079 GCA_014549065.1 Cardinalis cardinalis
TTGGAGCTGTGCTGGAGCAGATGGGCCAAAATGCAGAGAATCAGCTTGGTGAGATAATGCCCAAAGAAACCACAGAATCCCAGACTGGGCTGGGCTGGGAGGAGCTCAAAGCCCACCCAGTGCCMCCCCTGCCATGGCAGGGACACCTTCCCCTGCCCCGGGGGCTCCAGCCCTGTCCAGCCTGGCCTGGGRCACTCCAGGGATCCAGGGCAGCCATCCTGGGCAACCTGCTGCTTTGCTGTTATTTTTAATAGGAGGAGTGTAAAAGGTTGTGAGGTGGTTTTGAGCAGAGAGAACTCAGCTCAGAGGTCCAGAACTGTGAATGTTCTCTTGCCAGGGCCCAGTGGAGATGGACAGGATCTGCTTTCACTCAAGGTGGTTGTGCCACCAAAAGCAAGAGTGAAATATATTACTGGGAACAGTGACACAAAAACACCCCCAAACAAACAATAAAACACCAAAAACTCTCATTCAACAGCAAAACCTCTGAAGACTCGTTGGTTGTGTCCAGGTCAGTGTGAGCTACTGGAGAGTGCTTTGACCTAAAGAACAAAAATAAGATGTGGCAATGTCAAGAGGCAATTGAAAATACCAAACTGTGAATTGAGGGAAAACCAGGTGGAGCTGATTGTGCAGGAATCTCTCAGGGAATGTTTGAGTAACACTTATGGGGGATAAAAAAGGTATTTGAAGTAAAGCTTCTAAAAGCTGAATGGATTAGTGGTTAAAACTCTCCCTGAAAGTTGGGATGGTACTGAARGTTGTGTCTGGGGACTGATTTTAAGAAAGGAGCAAACCCACCCCACAAACCATTTAAACACTGCCTCTCCCCACACAGCCCCTTAAAAAAATATCAAAAAACCTCCCTGAAACAAATCCCAAAAATCAAACAAAGCAAACAAAAAAACCCTCCAAAACCCTTCTAAGGCATTTTCAGAAGTGAAGAACTGGGCTGTGTTGCTCCATTCAGTGCCAAGATAATTTCAAAAACCTGTAACCTCCAGATTSTCAGAGGAAGGACATTTTCTATGGGGGTGGCTGTGCCAGTAACCACTGCAGGTTGTGGGACAGATGGAAGCTGACTAATAGCAAGAAAACCATTAGCTGTAAGTACAGCCATTATAATTGAAACTGAAGCCTCCAGGCATCCAGAGAGAAGCCAAGAATCCTGACTATGGCATTGTCTGGGTGTTTTTGTAGCTTCTGCATGCAGACTTAATAGTTACAAATTACAGTGTTTCTACAGATTTAACTGAGAGTTGAAATAAAACAAGTTGAAGACTTAAATCCCCTTCTTTATGCAGTCTGTCTGGTGAGTTGTAGCAGTAGAACACACACTTGGTTTTGTCTTAATCTCTTCAGGCTTTCTAATTTAGTCTTGATTGGAGGAAAGAGTTACATCAAAGGCAGCAGAACTCCTGTGGCATTTGGAGTTCCCAAGGGGCTCAGGTTGGCTTCAGGGGCAGGGATGGACACAGTCATCAAGGTGATTTGACTTAAACATCCTTTAGGAAGGGATTGTTCCCTGGCAGGGTGGGCAGGCCCTGGCACAGGTGCCCAGAGCAGCTGTGGGTGCCCCTGGATCCCTGGCAGTGCCCAAGGCCAGGCTGGACAGGGCTGGGAGCACCTGGGACAGTGGGAGGTGTCCCTGCCATGGCAGGGGTGGCACTGGGTGGGATTTAAAATCCTGTCTCATCCAAAGCATTCTGGGGTTCTGTGATGTACCAGAAAGGAGCCCAGCAGCTCCTGTCCTGAGTGGTGACAGGGCCCTTCCCAGGACAGGGCACAGCAAGTCCTGAGTTCAGGTTTATGACTCCAAGTGTTTCAGGTTCTCTTCATGTTTGGCACCTGTCACAGACATCTCTTATGGAAAATCCTTTCCTTAGGATTTTTCCTCCWGAGAAGCTGAGAGGCCTCAGGAACAAAATGTAACCAATGGTTATCTGCTGCTGTGGRATGCAACAGGTGCAGCTGGGATTGGCCCATGTTCATTGTTTCTAATAATGGCCTTGGACAGAGAGCCTYGAGCYACAAACCTTTGTTATTTATTCTTTCCTATTCTATTCTTAGCTGGCCTTCTGATGAAACTTTTTCTTCTGTTCTTTTAGTATAGGTTTAATATAATATATATCATAAAATAATAAATCAAGCCTTCTGAAACATGGAGTCAGATCCTCGTCTCTTCCCTCATCCAAGAACCCTTGTRAACACCTCACAGGCACCATCCTGAGCCCTGCCAGTGCAGGCAGTGAGGTTAATCCAGAGGGTGACTTTGTTGAGGCTTTTCTTGCATCCTGGTGTTCCATTTAGTTTGTTCTCTAGAAGCACCAGCAATTTTTTTTTCTAGAAAATATCTTTGCTGTTTTAATGGCAAATCACTCAGACTTCTCAAAATCTGTGTGTGGAATTTAAGGAGCAGATGCCCCTGGAAACAGAACCTGGGTGTAGTTTACCCTGAAAATTTCACCCATAAAGTGCCTCAGTTGGAATTGCATAGGGAGGTTTCCAGGGCTGGGTTTTGTAATTATTGTTGGGTCAGTGAATGAATTCCTGGGGTGGAGGGTTGATGGCAGCTGTCCCCATCAGTGTCACTGTTTRTTCTTTCTCCTCATGGAATAAGCAAAGATCTTGTCTTGGGTGAAAGATCAGGGGAGAGCTGGAATGGTCTCAAAGCCTGAGGATTAAGGACATAAATTTCTTGTGCAGAAAAAGTCCCGTTCTTGTTGGAGGCTCTTGGCCTTTAACTCTCTGATCCTGCCTGTATCCAAAGTACATTTTGACAAAAACCCTCTGCAGGCAGAGGATTTTATTAAGGAACATAGAAACACTCGATACAAATGAAAGATGAAACTTGATTCGATAATTTTCTAARTGTTTATGGCTGATGATTGCATGTTGAGAGGCTGAATTGATGATAAAGTGTTCTGCTGTGAGTATCTTCATAGTCTGAGAACCATTTAGCTGCTGTTGGAGGCAGGAGGGATCTCTAAAAGGGACCATAAGTGGAGCCATGATTGTTGAAAAGCCTCACTTTTTCTGAATGTAAGGTAAAAGGATGAGCTGCTTGTTTAAACCCCATTTTAAGAGAGATTTTTCTTTCTTTGTAAAGCCTTACCTGGAAATGGAAAGAGGTCTGAAATAATCCTGTGCTGTGGCCTTCCACTTCTGCTCACCCTTCATTCAAGCTGAAATAATGCCTTCTGTATTCAATATTCCACATTCAGTACAGGTGATTGCCACAGGCTAATGCTGCTTAATCCTGCCTTGTCCTTCTGCAGAAAATAAGGGGAGACAGGAATGTGGGAGAGATTTCTGATGTGCAGTAAGATATGAAAAATTTCCTGTGCAGCTCCTCAGTACCTGTGGGGTTAAACTGCAGTTCTCTCCCTCAGCTGTTAAGAAGCCACTCCACACCTCAGTAATGAACTGAGCTGGAAAGGCACATTTAAAGGAATTTTGGTTGGGAAGTTGCTCTTCCCTGAGCTGGGGTAGGGACAGACAAGGCTGCAGGTCAAAGGTGCAGAAATAACTGGATTGGAAAGTTTCAGCTGCAGGGGAAAATAAGGAATTGACTCACTTGTAAAATGATAAATGGAGTAAGAATGAGGTGTTCTTCAAACAGAATGGAGGCAGCYTTTCAGTTTTCTGAATTTTTTTTTCTTAAAAGCTGTTCCAAATTATAAACAATTGAAGGAGAGATGGAGCAAGGGAAAGAGGTAAAATGGTTTTGAGAGCTCATAAACCAAGGATTTTTTTTTCATATTTTACCACTTGAGATTCAGGTCTTCATTCTGGTGCTGACTTTAAGATCACCCCTSGCTTGTCAAAGCGAAATATTTTCTTCCCTTCCATATGGCCCTTTGGCAGGGCTCTCACTGAGATCATCAATTGGCTGCTCTGTGCAGCCTAATGGCTTCATCTCGTGAGACAGGAGCTGAGAGAGGCACAGGGATGGGAGAGACAGGAGCTGAGAGAGGCACAGGGATGGGTGAGACAGGAGCTGAGAGAGGCACAGGGATGGGTGAGACAGGAGCTGAGAGAGGCACAGGGATGGGTGAGACAGGAGCTGGAAAGTGGCACAGGCTGCAGGGATGGGTGAGAGGCACAGGCTGCAGGGATGGGCTGTCCTGGAGCCCTTCACTCCCCCAGACCCTCCACACCCCAAAGTCCTCATCTGCTGCAGGAGGGGGAATGGGGAGCAAGACTTCCTCCTGTGTGTTCTGCTGGGCTGTGTTTCCATCCCATGGGATCCCAGTGGTCACAATCCCATTTTCTGTGCACCTGGAGGTGCTGAGGACAGAGCAGGGCAGAACTGGTGACAGTGTTGTGACACATGCCAGGCTCCTTGGGGCAGAGCAGCTGCTGGCTCTGCTCCACCTTCCAGAGGTGACACCCAACCCTCTGGGCAGACCCCAAATGTGTCCCAGCTTGTTTCTGTTTAGAGCACAGCAGCTTTGGGCTGCCCCAGGCGTGCCAGGGCAATGGCACCTCCCTGCCCTGCTCGCAGGGCCAGCAGCACTCCTCTGCTCAGGCACAGAACCCCGAGTTTCCCGTGTGTTCAGCGCTTTGTGGGGGCTGTTCTGCTCTGGGAGGCAGCTCCAGGCTGCCCAGGGGGGGCCCTGTCCTGCTGGGGAGCTGCTCTGCCCTGCCGAGCACACAGATGGTCCCAGCAGCCTCGGTGGGGAGCAGCAGCACTGCCTGC
Source organism: Cardinalis cardinalis (assembly GCA_014549065.1). Lineage (NCBI taxonomy): Eukaryota > Metazoa > Chordata > Aves > Passeriformes > Cardinalidae > Cardinalis > Cardinalis cardinalis. Next base: position 228,940 of record JACDOX010000380.1, read on the forward strand.
TCTGCAGCCTGGCTCTTGCTCCAAACCATTTCCAGGCATCAGGAGAGCCCAGGCTACTGAGAAAGCCCTGCTGGCTGCAGGTGGGGTGGGCAGGGCTCTGTTCCACTCCGAGCATATGGCRCAGAGCTGGGCAGGGACATCAGGCTGGGCTCCTGCAAATCCCTCCTCAGAGATCTCTGAGAGCTTGGAAGGGACATTTCTTGGACAGCAGYGGCTGAAAGCAGTCCAGGAATGGATATAACAAGCTTGTTATGGAGCCCATATGCCAGGAGCTGCATTTCCATGGTATTTACCACAGGATCACAGGATGGTTCAAGTGGAAGGGACCACTGGAGGTCATCCAGGCCGAGCTCCCTGCTCAGGCAGGGCTCCCTGGAGCTCAGGATTGTGTCCAGATGGCCAGGCTGGAGAGAGAATGCAGTGAGTTATCTGTGGGAGATAAGGGGCTGCTGCCTCTCGTGGGCTGGGATGTGTCTGCTGCGGCCAAACACCACAGAAATGGGATCTGTGGCTCTTTTCAGTGTTCCTGTCCAGGCTCACAGTTAGAATTCACTTTAAAGGGTGAAAAAAAGGTTTTATTCTCACCTGTGTAACAGCTTTGTAAGGAGTGAAGAGCTTTGGTGGTCACTGCCACACGAGCAGTGCATTCCCAGGGCTGGGATGGGGATTCTGCTGGGGGTGGAGGTGCTCTGCACAAACAGGAGTGCACACAATCTGCACAGAGCACATCTCTGTTAAAAAAGGGCCTCTGCAATATCAACTGTCACTTTAGATGGCTAAAAAGTTCATTGCTTTAATGGGAGTTGGAGAAAATAAAGACAAAAAGAATGTGATTAATGATGTTCAGGGTGAAATACTGTGCTGTCTCATTGAACATGGTTAATTGGTGGTTGTAGGTCTAAAATCCAGTCAATTTAGCAAAGAGGTTCTTTTTCAGCAGTCAGTCTTGTGTTGTGCTGTACCACAGAGCTCACAGCACAGCCTCCTCCCCAGCCCAGCTCCTCCTGGGCCACACCTGGGAATTGTCAGGTTTTGGGGAAGCCCTTCCAGCAGCACCTGTGGTTATCCGCAGCACACAGCAGGACCTGGCCACATCCCCTCTGCCTTTTGTTCAAAATGGTGCCTGGAAATGCTTCTTGCATAAGTGCCCTTGGATTCTGCAGTGGGTGATTCACAGGTTTAGCTCACATTAACTCTCTGCATGATGCCATCCATGTGGGAGGTGCTGTCCTTTCATGCTCGAGCTGCCACAAGATCATGGGCCCAAGCAGCAGCCCAAATTTAGCTTGTATGCATTGCTGAYGTGACTTTTAAATCTCTTTGGGGCTTGATGGAAACTTCTTTTTCAGCTTGGTGGTGGGAAATCACGTCTACACTGCTCTCTGCACTCAGAATGTATTTATGGGGTTTTTGAGGGTGGGAGCAGTGGACTGGTGCCCAGTGAGCTGAAGTGTGTGGAACACTGAGACAAATGAAGCAGAARGCTTTTGATACATTCATCATGACATCCAGCCAGTGTTTAAAAACATGGAATATGATCAGAGATACAGGTTTTTTGTATCTTGAAGTTACCAAAAGTCCTGGGACCTTAGTGTGAGGTTGGTACCATTATAGCTTAGTTGGAATGTTGTGGGAGGCTGTGGGGAGTTTGTTTAATTGTGTTGGTGATGAGGTGTTCACCCTGTTGTGCATAATGACTCAATCTTGCTGAAGGGACTTAATTAGTGGTGAAATTCATCGTTTTTCTCATCCTGACACTCACCTTGTTAAAATGCTACTGACTGGGCAGTTCTTACTAGGCTTTTTTACCACTTCTTTCAAGTCTTCAGCCAGGTAGAATCTTTTGACTSCACCCAACACACAGAGCCTTGCTGGCCACAGCAGTTCTTGGGAAGGAGAATCTCCCCTGCCTGTGTCTGTGGGGTGTGGGCTGGCTGGGACAGCCTTGGAGCAGCCTGGTCTGCTGGSAGCTGTCCCTGCCCACAGCAGATGGGCTCTAAGGGCCCTTCCACCTCAATTCCCAGTTCATACCTTGCTGGCAGTGCTCTGGTGCTCATCCAGACCCTTTAAGCAGGGCTGTGATACTGTAAAATCAGGTGCCCCAACTCTGGGAACGATTGGCATCTGACTCCAAGGCTTTGGAATGCTCAACACTCGCTTTAATAAAACTATATTATATTACATTACAACTATATTGGAGAGATACTGTACCATACTATATCATGCTTCTAACTAACTACTGAAAACTCATGGMTGTCAGCCAACAGTCCCAACACACACACGTGGATCCAGCTGGTCAATGAACCAAACCACCATCCCCAGAATGCAAGCAAGCCMTCCCTTCAGGTAAATAATCTTCCAGCACATCCCACATGTTCAGAACAACAGGAGCAGCAAACGAGATAAGAATTGTTTTTTCTTTCTCTGAGGTTCCTCAGATTCCCAGGAAACATCCTTGGGAAGTTGTGCCTTGCTTTTGTCTGTGAACAGAAATGCAGCCATGGTGTGAGGGCAGGACAGTGGCTGAGCTGGGAGGTTTTGTCCCAGCTTGACTGTTCCTGAGGCTGCTCTTCCCAGACTCCTGGGAGGAGAGTGTTGCTTTCCTTGGCAGAGCTTTGCACATCTGCTGGGATCCACGGGGGCACAGAGCATCATTCACACCCAGCAGGCTCAAATGACAATCCTGGAAAGCTCTAATAGCCTTTAGATGGGGTTGGAGGTTTCCTGGCAACATCTGCCTGGGTTTGAAATGCTGCTCAGAACATTCACCTGCAGGAACCTCACATTGTTCCCTTTCCTCATACCAGGAGTAAAATTTCTGTAGCCATCAATKAATTCTCTCTGGAGCTCTCCCTTCCTCTGCATTACAGATGCTGGAAGATTTCAAACACTACAGAGGAACAACCAGTGCTGGGTGCAGTTTTGGTTTTGAGGCACATTCTGTGCTCRAAGCAAGGCTTAATCAAATGCATTGATCCCTGTAGTGCTGTGTAAGGGTTCAGTTCAATCTTTTCCTTTTGTGAGAATTGGAATTAGAATGCTCTGTAATACGTGGTCACTGTAACTCCAAGAGTCTCCTACAGTAGCATCAGTTCTTGTGAGAAGATGCATTTCAGATGGAGTCTGATTATTCAGTGCATGTCTGACATGCTGCTAGAAACCTTGGCTTTTCCCCAGTTCTTTTTATTCTGATGGAAGTGACAGCTCCAAGGAGGTGAGATCTGAGTGGGATTCCTGCCACAGGGGCGGCTCTGTGAACTCTTTAAAGCCCTGTCCACTCGTGGGTTCCTACAGAAAGGTTTCACTTCTGCTTTTGGCTGGTTTTGTACCACACTGTGCACCCCCAAACACGAATCCTAGACAAACAGAGTTTCAAAACTGTTAATACCACTTGCTGTATTCTTTTCCAGGACATTGCCACAACTCACTGCCCAGATAAGGTATCTGCTCAGCTAGGAGTTGTTGTGTATCTCAGTCCATATCACACACCTTGATGGTTCTGAGCAGTGTTTAATTTGGAAAATGATTACTCTAATGAGCAAGAGGAAAGCTGGTCCTGGAGCTGCCTTTGGAAGCAGCTTTGCCTTGTGCTGTTCCCCCTCTAAGTGCAGCTTTAGGTGTAAACAACAAATCAGATGCCACAGGGCTTTCAGCTTGTTTATCATGGCTCTTGGGGGGAATAATGAGAATTGAACATTTCCTGCTGGTGTGAGCAGAAATCTTTGGGATGAGGAAAAGCCACTGAAGGAGCTCTGCTGCTGCTGCTGCTGCTGGGGGTTTGAGGTCCTGCTGTCACCTCAGTGAAGAGGAGACCTRGGAATGGGAACCTCTCCCATTCCCAGTCTGAAGGGCTTTTCCATCTTGTGCTTTTCCCAAGGTTTTCTTTGAAATTGTGTTATTCCTGTAAATGGCTTCCAGTTTCTAGGAGCTGACAYTTCCCACCAAGGATGGTTGGTTGGAAAATTGCCAACCAAGTCAGCAACTGGAAGCCAAGATAGTTGGCTCATTGTTCTCCCGCATGGGGAGGGCAGGGGTGACAAAGAGAAATCCTCTTGGTGRTGGGAGTGGAGCTGGGGTCTGAAATATCCATGTTTTGGATATGGACTGACAGAYGGTGATGGCAGTACTTAATTAAACTCAAAAATCATTCAGGATTTTAATGGTSACTTACAGAGGGTTGGCAGCCCTCTGTAAACCTCAAGTGCTGGGGTTTTTGTTTTTCTTTACAGTTGGTTTTTGGTTCAAGATTTGTTATGGGGGTACCTGTTCCTCCTGGCATCTGCCTGCAATGAAATTACAGTAATTACTACTGGTAGGAAAGTAATTTCTGCCTCTCTTGGCTRTAACAATCTCAAAAAGGATGTGTTTCACTGTATTTCCTACTGAGAATGCAATTCCTGGGGTCAGGAAAAAGGCAAACTTGTACTTCAATAGGAGTGTAATATTGTAATATTTAGTTCTACTCAAAATGAAATCTTGGAAACCATCCAGGGCTGAGGGGAGAAATCTGGGAGAATGTTGTGTGACATTTATCTCATCAGTGATACAGCTCAGATATCTAAATGGAATCTGTGCTGTTCCAAGTACTACAGCACAGAAGATATTCTCTATATTGTGGGCTTTTAATTTTTTTTTTTCCTTTAAGGTCTACCTTGAAATAAATAATGCAAGATACTGCCAGAAGCCTTTTCACCTTTCTCCTTGTCTCAGCTGTGCCAGTATCATTTCTTTTGTGTGGGTCAGAAGGWAAAAAGCCAACCCAGAGCCCAGCACATGCTTCCTGTGTGAGCAGAAACATTAAATATCGATCCCCAATCCTGCCTCTCAAAGAATGCTCAAAGAAAATCGAATGCCTTGTCTCAGACTACAAGCAGTGGTTTCTTTCAGCTCTGTGTTCATTCAGCTCTGCTCATCAATTACTCATTCCCTGAGCAAAAYTGACCAGCTCTGAACAACTCTTCAGAATTTACTCGAGTAAATCTTACCCTTGAAAATGCAAATTCAGCAGCTGAGAAATTTCCCAGCTTTTCTGGGAAACCTGAAAATAAAGAAGGGGTGCTGGGAGGTGATCAGCTGGAGATCCCCCTCACCCCACTGGAAGCGTCCTGGGGCTCCAGGGAGAGCAGGGATGGGCTGCAGGACTTTGGGGTGCCTGGYGCCACCCCAGTGCCGCTGGCTGGCCCTGAGCACTGGGACACGTTCTCCCTGCTGGATGAGTTTGTTATTCCAGCCCAGAGGAAAGGCAGGCAATGAAGCCATTCATTGTTGTCTCCTGTACTTGGGAACTTGAAAGCACAAACAATTACAGGAACATCTCTCCCSGTGCAAGGTGTGTGCTCTGCCAGGTGGAATTTGCTGAGAGCTGAGTGTGGGGAGGTGGCACCTAAACACTGGGTTCAGTAATTTCTTCATTACTCCTGGGAGTGCAGGGCTGAGCTCAGCTTCATGGGACCTCTGCGTTGGGAAAACTGCTTTGAGGTTGTTGTGTCTATTAAACACRACTGGTTTTTATCTGTTCTCCCCTTGTCTTTGGGGAGGCAGCTTTGGGAGTGAGGGAGGAAAGGAATTGGGCAAATGGTTCTATGTTTTCTTCTGGATTTTTGTTTGGTCCTGAAATTTGAATATTACGTTCCTGTTTCTCCTTGGAGATGAAATCCTGTTCAGTGTGAATAATCCTGAATTAMGTTTCTTTGCTTAAAAATATTGGGGAAAGAGGAGAGCCTTGGTTCCATGTTTGACTGGTGAAATTATCTCACCTTTAACCTGCCCCTCTGTAACTTAAGACATYTCTCATTTTTGCACATTTCTGAAATTCACAGAAGTGTGAGGTTTTAAAGGTTTTAAATTACCTTTATTTGCCAACCTTGGCCCYTTCTGAGTGCCTGATAAAGCTGAGTGTTGGATTCCAGAACTATTTGCCTGTGACCTTTTCAGCTGAAGTGTAAAGAAGAGATGAAAACAAAAATGAAAATGTACAAAATAATCTGCCTCTAGAATAGTGTCAGAGTGTTGCTTCCCACTTGCAAGGATGGAAAATAAATCTCTGTGCATGTTTGAGGAAGATCTTTATTGAGGATTCAGAGGGTGTCACCTGTTTGAATATTGCAGTTATTGACTTCAGCTGTTAACTGGGTTTTGACTTCTAATAGATTTCCTCGAAGCCTAAGTAGATGTTTCTTTTCTAAATGTCTTATTAGCAGAAAAAGTACAACAAGCCCTAGAGACACTCACTGAAGTACAGAGGGAGAGCATGCTTGAGAAGGTACATGGCTTTTGAATGATAAATGCTGGAAATAACTGTGTCCTAAGTATTTGTGTATTACTTTACAGGTCTGAAGGTGACAGCTCAAGAAGCCTCAGGTATGTGTGCATCATTTTGATGTCTTTGTTCTAAGAAAATACTTATTTAAAAGCATTAAATAGAAATCGATTTGTTTTTTAATGTGGGCATTTTATTGTTTGTGTTTAGCATGCCATTGGTGTTTTGAGTAAAGGTTCTTCTCCCTTGGAGAAGTTACTGAATGGTTCTGTCTCCAGTGTGGCTTGGGAGTGAGGGATTAGTTTGGATCATTACAAAAGATTTATGGTTAGTTCCTGGTGCTCCCAATGCAAGTTCCTGTCACCAGCCCTGGGAGCTGTGTGCCAGCTGCTGCAGTTTTGGGGCAGCATCTGTACTGAGGGGACATCCATGGACTTGTTCTGGCTTTCTTAGCAGTCTCCTCTTCTCCACCTGGCAGGGAGAGCCTTCATTGACTCATTAKTGCAATGCTCATTCTGCACTTGGAAGGATCAGATCATGTGCAGAATTTCRTGTAATTATCAGACACTTTACTTCCAGCTTGCTCCCTTGGTGTTTTACACTCAGGGGTGGTTTTTGTTCCTACCTCCCTGCACACGTGGCTGAGTCAAGCTTGCAGAGCTTGCAAAAGGGCTCTCAACAGGACTGAGAAGTGAAAACTCCATCCTCGAATCTGAAAGTGTTCCATATTCATGGGAGCATTGCCATTGAGCAGAAGCCTTGATTCTCCAGCAGTGTGACTATTGCTCAGTGATAATGAGGTTCATGRTATTGGCTCTGGCTTCACCATCATTCCCTGCAGTGTGTTTTGGGGACTGACATTGCATCTTAAGGCATTGTGTTTATTTATTGTAAAACCCCAAAGCCAAGGCAGGACCTTCCCTTGCAGAATTAAAATCCAGTTCTTACCCACAGGTGTGCAGACTATCCCAGGAACAGGKGAGCTGCAGAACAGTCAGAAGTCTGTAGGAAAGGATTAAAGATCCTCTGAGGTGCTTTTGACTTCAGCAGGGTTCAGGATCAGTGTGGAGTGGACCTGGGCTGGAGGCTGTGCAGGGTGAGGTGGAATCTGTCCAGTTTGCAGCAGCTGAGCTGGATCTGATCCCAGGCTGCAGGGGGATACCTGTGGGCATCACTGCATTCTCTTGGGGCTTTAGCTCCCAGCAGAGCTGCCATGAGCTGGAGGCTGTGGAAGGACTGATGCTGCTCAGCTGCTGCAAACTGGAGGCAAAGCCCCTGGCATGAGGATTTCCAGCAGGGTGGTTGTGTTCAGCCTCAGGGATCCCTCTCGTGTGCCCCTGAGCCTCCTGTGGGATTTGGCTGCTCCGAGGATGTGTGTGTGGAGCTCCTCTCTTGCCGAGTGTGTTTTTGGGGTTCAGGCAGTGCCCAGGCACAGCTGAAACCCTCTGCCTTCRGCTCTGCTTTGGTGCTGCCTGGAACCCAAACTCCAGCCCTGGCTCCTGCAGGCCCTGTCCTGCCCTGGGTGTTCCATCAGGGTGGCTGCACTGGCAGGGCACTGCRGGAAGGGTTTGCCAGAGCCTTTCCCACCTGGCAGGAAGGGTCTGCCCAGGCCTGTGCCCCTTTGGGACCTGGCAGTGCCCACGGGGCCCATTCCAGCTGGCTGGGCTCTGCTGGGGGGAACTGCTGGGGAAGATGAAACAGGAAAGCCTTAAAATATGATTGTCTGGCAAAAGATTTTGAGAATACAGAAACTATAAGYGAGATTGAAATGAAAGCAAGCTTTGAGATACCTCAGTTACTGAACAACTGGAAAACAATGGTGTGGCTGGACTGAGGGTAATCCCCTTTTGATGGAACAACACCCTCTGCTTGCAGRCAGATCCAAGGGTCTGAGCAGACCCTACTAGCTCAGCAGGAGGGGTCCAAWGWGGAGTTTKTAGGGTTTAAAATATAACACAGTRTGGTAATGTAATGATTTTTACAGGCTGTATGTAAATGTTACAGGATTTGTATCTTGTACTAGATTGGTTAGTGAGAATCAGAATATTCAACACAGAAGAAGATTTACTGTATTGTAACAGGAACCTCACTCTCTTACACTTTTACTCTCTTACCCTTTTACTCTCTTACGCTTTTACTCTTTACCCTCTTACTCTCTCACCCTCTCATCCTCTCTSCCCCTCTCTTCTCTCRGTCCTGCTCTGWGCTGTGGCTGGCAGCTCYCAGCAGGGCYCTGCCCCCAGGCCCTTTGCAATRAACCCCAAATCCCAGCAGGGCCCTGCCCCCAGGCCCTTTGCAATGAACCCCAAATCCCAGCAGGGCCCTGCCCCCAGGCCCTTTGCAATGAACCCCAAATCCCAGCAGGGCCCTGCCCCCAGGCCCTTTGCAATGAACCCCAAATCCCAGCAGGGCCCTGCCCCCAGGCCCTTTGCAATGAACCCCAAATCCCAGCAGGGCCCTGCCCCCAGGCCCTTTGCAATGAACCCCAAGTTCCTGACCTGGCCTCAGAGATCTCTGCTCTCCGTCCGTCCCCACTGTGCTGCCCCCGATGCCCCCACAGGGACCCAGCACCCTGTGCTCTGCAGAGCCCYGGGGCAGCCAGGCTGGGCCCTGGGTGCTGCTCCCACCCTGCTCTGAGGCTGTTCAGGGAATCAATTCTGTTACTCAGTGCGAGCTTGAGCTGCTCCAAGACAGCTCCAGCCTTCTCTGGCAGCCTGATTTTAACCAGACTGCTGCAGTAGCAGGCAATCAGTGTAAATTCTCTATCCTCCCTCTTAAACTGCATTTTCTCTGAGGTGAAATGTCACTGAGGCTGTGCTTTTGTGTTTCTGCCTGCACAACATCCTGGTCAGCTGTGATCTTGTCYTGGGCAAAAGCTCCCTAAGCTCTGTTGATGTTTGGGCAGCATCTTTATGTTGTGGTTAATTTGCTTCCTACTGTTTCCCTTTCTTTCTGGCAAATGAAGATGAAATGTAATTATCTCAAATRAAATGATCAGTCAGGGGAATAGTGCTCAATCTCTGAAGAGATCTTTGTTCCTGCTCACAGAGGCATCAGCAAAAGAGCAGCAAATCCAAACGCTGGCCAGCCACGTGGTTCCATGGAATCAAGGGGTGCAAGGAGCCACGAGCAGGTGGAAGGCAGGGATGGAATGTCCTGTCCCAGTGGTGACTGCACAGACAGCAGCTGGAGTCAGAAGGGCTCSTGTTTGTGGGCAGTAAATGAAAGTACTGGTTAGGATTGGTTGAGTCTCAGCCATTGACACTGAAGATATGAAAGGATCACTCCAAATAACCTGAGATGCAGCCAGAGATGTTGGTCTCTCCAGCTGGGTGAGTGCAGGCAGGCTCCTGGCCCAGGGATTGCTCTGGAATAGCTGGTGTTTGTCATGCTGGAATGGACTATCCAACACAAGTGGTGCCCTGGAATTTTACACTCTTGCTCAGTTGCAAAGGATATTGCCCTGGTGGATTTGTTTTCAGTGGCTTTATAGCTGCTTGTAACGAGGAAATTGCATCCACAAGATGTTTTATAGTGCTGTGAAATGCAGAAAACAGAATCTGTGCACAGACAAGGCTGACACAGCAAAGCAATGTGATTCCAAATAATMCATTAAAACAACCAAAAATCACCTTGACTTTATTTCTTTCATTTGGCTTTCTCATTGTGACAAAAAAGTCATGAATTATCCTGTTGTGCAAGCCCTTAAAATTCTTTCTGCTTATAATACAGTTGTRCTGGAATAAACTCACGTTGGTTTCCCTTTGGGGAATGCCAGGCTGAGGTATTTGTTAAATCTGTGAAAATGGGGAGATGGCTTTGAACACTTTGCATTCTGAGGTGCAATGCAYGCACACAATGTGGAGCTGTCAGTGTGAGGAGCTGCTTTAATTAGCTGTCTTTGTTCACATGTTTCCAGGAGAAAATGCAATTTGTTTTACAAGGCATTTTGATATTTAGTGGTGTGAGGTGACAGCCACGATGGAGATGTCTGTGCAGTGTATCCTGTCAAAGTTTGCAGGGATTGTCTCCAGCTTTAGCAGCAGATGTTCCTTCTCCCTCTGCACTTGTTTGCTTAAAAATCACCAGAGTGGAGGATTTGAGCAGAGTGAGGAGCAGAGGGGTTCAGGGAGCAGCTCTGAGGAGCAAACCTCTGAAATCTGGCCAGAAACAACACCTTTAGGGGTTTTGTTTCTTTCCACTTGCTCCTTCCCAGTTGTGTGCTCTTAAAGGAGAAACAAGGTACAAAATGAAGGAAGATATAACAGAACTGCATAAAGGGAGAGGCTTTCATGGCTCCTGAGCTGAGAGGTGCCAAGGCTGTTGCCAGAAGGTTGTGGTGTCCTAGGAGGAGCTATGAAATAGGCCCAGGAAGAGTGAAAATCTGAAGGCTAATTTTAAAATAAGAAGAAAGACAAAAGGGCAGCTGAAGTACTAATTATGGGGAAAACATCAGCTGAGTTATTTAGCTGAACTAAAAGAAAATTGTGATTTTTTTTTTCCCCAATCTGTAATAGATGGAGGAAATGTGTGGAGTTGTGTCTGTTGAGGATCACACAGAAAGGCTGATTGCTTGTAAAGGTGCACATTAGATGAAGTGGAACAGTAATTGTCTGATTTACTTTAGAGCAGGAGGGAATTGTGGAGGAGCAGCCTCATTCTGTGCTGGGTGGAGGGGGAGCATTGCTGTGAAACAGACCCTGACCAACTGCAGGAGGCAGCAGCACAGAAAGTCCAGCAGGAAGCAAAGTTTTAGGAATTCTTTGTTTTGTTTTACTCCGGGAAAATCTGCCTGAACTGTGTGACTCAGSCTCCTCCCTGAGAACCTGCAAAGTACAATTAAACACAGAGGGACTGGTAAAGTTAATTTTCAAGTTGGAATGTATTGCTGTGCCTTCTAAATGACTCAGTGTCTATATGTAAAAATGGCCTTTTCTGGCTGGTTTTAATCATTCTGTAATGACTCTGCTGCAGTTTTATCACCAGTCCTTAAAATGTGCAAAATCATCACTTGTTAGTAATTTTAAAACCTCCCAAATTTTCTTCCAATAGATTTTTTACATAAATGTCAGGCTGACCCTCTCCAGTGGAGTGGAATCTGATGAGTCTCCTGATGTTAGTTTAAATTAGTTTTATTGCTGTTAACAGAAATAAAACATATGGGAACAGCTTCTGGTAGTTGAGATGGCTGTGGAGCTTCCAGTGGCTTTCAAATTAAGATTTAATCTGAATTTCAGAATGAAAGGACAGTGATGCATTCATCAAATTGTCAGAACTGCTTCTATGACATCTTTAACAGTGATGATACATTTGTCATGTTAAAAAAAATCCTTTTTTCTCCCCCCCAAACTGTATGAAACATAGAGCCAACCAGATTTCTTTACTTGAGTCCCAGTGTCTTGCCTGTGGAGCTTAAGCTGCGCTTGCTGGTGAGCAGGAGGGATGTGTTTGTGGTTTGATGGTGTTCAAAAGGTGCCCATAATTCTGTGCTTCATGTGGATTTTTACTTTTCTGGATTTCTTACTGAGAATCTTCAGGCCCTTCGTGACGTTTCATCACTTTGGATTCGGGTGCTGCAAATGATTCTGTCACAGCCACACCACCACCAGTGTTTTGTACAAAGATGTCCTGCATGAACTCAATCTGTTTTCCCCTCTGTCTTGGTTTGAAAACAAAGGTGTCTGCTGAGGAAGGAGACACCTTTGAAATGGAAAATGTAAACGCCCTCCCTCTGAATTATTGTATTTTGAAATTCAAAGGCTTTCAGGTAAAAATATGGGAATAGGAATAACAGTTCTTTACTAGGAAAACTAAAAGTTCAAATGTAATAGTACATTAAAAAAAAATCCAAACCCCACTGCCAGAGTCAGAACATGCCCTG
>JACDOX010000380.1:241382-270086 GCA_014549065.1 Cardinalis cardinalis
CACTCACTGGCCCATGAACAGAAAACATCTCCTGGAAGAGATAAAGAAAACTGCCCAATGAACAGAAGATACCTGCCCCACCTCWGACAGMTGGGGATTGAATTCACACCCAGCTAAACCTGAGACATCCCCTTTATACCAATCCCTTAGACTGATCCTCAAGGAAGTCCAAGAGCATTGTGAACGGGTGAATTAGAGGAAGCAGGGATGTTGTGGTTTTTGGCAGGTGTTGTGTAAACACAGGTAGGTGTCTGTTTGCAAGCAGATGAAGTTTTTGCATCAGGCCGTACATTTTATTAATAGTTTGACTTCAGAATTGCTGCAATTCTGCTTTTTCTACTGAARAGTAGAATCAAGTCTGGCTGAATGTTGGATGCCACCCAGGTRGGTAAAGCAGCACATGCAAGCTTTTTGCCCACAGTTATTTCCCCTGGAACAGACAGCTGTAATTTATGGATCCAGTGCTGATTGTGCTCTGCAGAGTTCTCCCGACGGGCCCGCGGTTGTTGAATTTGCAATCTCAGAAGGACAAAGCTTTGTGAGTGGTTTCACATTAATTCAGTGCAGCTCATTTCTATCCCCAGCTCTTGGAGGGGCTGTTCTGGTTATCTGTGAGATAAGGCTGTTTAATGAGCAACGTGTGTGCACAGCTCAATTCAGGGAGCCCAGGGCTTGCAGCGCCACAGGATTGCTCTTTGGAATTTATAAAGTACTTTGAGTTTCCTTCATTATTTTGCCATTCTCTTTGGGCTGCTTTTGTTCTTTTCTATTAGAATTCACAGGAAAAGCTGAGTGAATCTTGGGGTTGGAACGGGAGTATAAAAAAGGGGAAATTTGGGGTGTTTTGTACTTTCTGTGTGCTCTGTAATGTTCTTGGAGGATTTTCCCCTGGTCTGTGCTGTGGGCAGGAGAAATGTGCATTTCCCCCTTCCTTCAGCCACCTGCAGCTGCCTGAGAGGTCTCAGTCCTTCAGTCCTGCAAAACAGAACTGGGACACAGCAAATCCAGCAGAATCCCTTGGGATCACAGAATATCCTGAGTTGGAAGGGACCCACAAGGATCTCAAAGTCCAACTCCATCCCCACTGTAGCAGGGTTCCAGAGGGGGACAGTGCATGGTCTGAAGCTCTCTTATGGGTTTGAAGTAGTTATTCTATTTATGTATTTRTTTGTAATGGAGATGTAGTGTTATTCACAGAGCCCTGTGAGGACRGGAGTAAAACCTGACTTCAGGAACAGAATTAATTTTCCCTGCAGAACACTGAAAATAGTCTGCACCAGCTATTGGAAATCCATGTGCAAACTGCTGGGATCATGAGTAGGAGACAGGCACTTCTGTTGAGGAGCTGCCTCTATGCACTGGTGGAAAAAAAGTCTCTGCTTYCTTGCACATAATTTGTTTCTTTGAAAAGAATTCATGTATGAGACATTTCTAGATAGGACTTGAAGCTAAAGCAATTTTCCTGTAGTGCTCTGCACACCAACAATTTAAATAAAAGGCAGAACTTGCYCAGTTTTTCTTCCTGCTCTCGTTGCTTTATGTAGGTGGTCATGGTTAGATTAATTCCATCCAACAGGAAAATATGCAGCAAAAAAATAGATCTGTGAAAATAGTCTGATAACTTTCAAGGCCCTTGTTTATATTTTGCTTTCCTAATCTGTATCTTAGGTAGTTTTATGCCTCCACGTAGCTCAAGAATGGTCCTTGGATTAGGAATTAACCATGATTCAGGTATCTAGTTCCTTGTCTGAGCTGTTTTAATGATGCTTTTGGAAATGTTCCAGTAAGTGCAATTGTCAATAAATGGAAGATGAAGTGAGCAAACTGTGTGGTGGGGAAGCTGAGAACAGTTACTAAAAACATAAAGGCAAAAAGAAACTTTCAGGTTTCCACAAAATGCATTATAAATTCTTGGAGTCAAAGCTAAAGCTTCATTTGCATTTGTGACTGTAGCAGCCAAATATTGTATTGATTTCAGATTATGCTGATGTTGTTGTAGCTGGGTTTTTAAGTGGAGCTGTAGATTTTGTCCCTTCTCAGAGATGAACAAAAGGCAGTAAGAGAGGCTTTGCTGGAGATTCCTGGTTATTAAAGCTCAGTGAAGGCTGTAAGCTGGGAGTTCTTCAGGAAGACCCCCAGAGTGGGAGCTGTAACCTTTAGTGCCTCCCTGCTTTGCCCCATCCTGAGCTGTTTTCTCTGGAGGGCAGGAGCAGAAAGTGAAGCCTTTCCCTTGTCTCCATAATGGATGCCCTCACTGCTCAGATYCCATATTGATCCTGCAGTCTCAGGAGCTGAACAGATCTTTAAATCCCTGTCAGCTTAGCCTTGCCTAACTTCTGCATCAATTTGGCCTCATTAACTTTTCGTTGATTAAATCAAACACATTACTTGGGATACCCCTGTAATTTATTTATAATAATTAACTGTACCAGGAGAATAAGATTTCCTCCTCTGAATTTTAATTCAAGAAGCAGTATCTGTACTCAAAAATAGAGATTGGAGCTAAAATTAATAGAGCTGCATGAAATACTGTACATTTATGTACATTTCCCATGCAACAAGTCTGTAGAAGAAAAGCAAGAACTGACTTGCTCCTGGTCAAATCTTCTTTGCCCTGCCTTGTGTATGGTGCTCTCTGATGAATCCCAAACTCAAGAGCCACGTTTGGAAGTGTTCCAAGWGCACAGTTAGCAAATGTTCTCTGGGTATCTGTGGGAGCTCAGCACATCACTCCGGATTGTCCAGAGTTGCCAGGAACCCTCTTGGGGGGCTCGGAGGACCTGGAATGTTGCCAGGAGTGCCTGGTGGCTTGACTTTGATCCATCTAGGGATTTGCCACCTGTGTATGAGGACATGAGAGGCACTCAGGTTTGAATGGTGTGGGAATGATGTRTTTACAAGGTGAATATATAGATTTTAGGTTCTGGTACAGGGGGGTTATGGAGACAAGATGGAGGGATCAGGRCGTGTCTTGTCCTTCTTGTCATCCATTTCCTGTGGTGATGTTGGCACTTGGGGATTGGTTTGACACAGAGGTGCACAGTCCAATGTAGGTGATTGGTATTGGGGAATAAAGGTAAATATGTTATATGTCATTTGTAGTACATMAAGACGAGACCGCCTYGGGGGCGGTCAGAGYGCCTTTGGCTGCCTKGCTGTCCAGACCTCGGCTGGGCAGGAGGAAAATTCTGTAGATAAGAAATAATAAACAACCTGAAGACCGAAAAGCGAAGAGTCCAGTCTCATCCGTCAGAGCGCRGGCTGCCCCAGAACCGCCCCTGCTCCTCGGGGCTGAAACAGCCTCCGAGAGGTATCCTCAGGCTTTCCGTTTCTTCAGTTATTTTCGTTTATTATACAAAGGAAATTTGATGTTTAAGAGTTTAGAAGTGGTAGAGATTGGAGTGTATTGCTTGTTAAAATGAACCTTGAACTCCAATCCATCCCGTCCTTCCTTTCTGGATCCTG
The DNA here is from genome assembly GCA_014549065.1 of Cardinalis cardinalis. Taxonomy (NCBI): domain Eukaryota; kingdom Metazoa; phylum Chordata; class Aves; order Passeriformes; family Cardinalidae; genus Cardinalis; species Cardinalis cardinalis. The sequence continues at coordinate 244,848 of JACDOX010000380.1, forward strand.
CAAACCCATCACGTGCATGAATTAGGATGACTTACCATTATTCTGTTTTGGGTAAAAACCATCCCTTTGTGCTCAAGCAAATATCAGAAATCCAGCAAGAATTCATTTCAGCTGCTGGCCCTCTCCTAACCCTTCTGCTTTGATGCATAAATTGAGGGAAGTTTCCACTCTGCAATGAAGATGAGCATTGCAGCTCACCCATTGTCATTTATTATGTGCTCAGAGTGTGCTGAGATAAGCCTGGCTTGCCTGGGCTGTTACAGCTCTGGATTTTTTGTCATTATCTGWTTCTGCTGCTGTTGGCTGTGAAAGGAGCTGCTGGTAAATCCCCTCCTGCCCACCGTGTGCCCCTGCCAGAGGTCAGCAGCCTTGAGGCACAGCCCCAGAGGAGCAAGGAGCAGCCAGGGCATGGCAGGAGGTATTGGAGCCTTGCTTTGGTTCTGCACTTCCTCTGCTGTAAATAATCCTTGCTCTTTCAAGAGCTGTGGCTGTGCACTGCAATGGAATTGCTAATCCCATGGCTCTCAAATGGGCGGCACTTCCACCACAAATAATTTAATTGTGAGTTAGTTGGCACTGCTGGATTTAGGCACCAGAACCATTTCACTGCCTGGCTGACAGACCCTGGAGAAGCACAGAGGAGTATCTGGGAAAAGGTGTCATCACTGAGGGGTGTGCACTCTGCAGGGGAGGGAAATCCTGTGTGGATTGCTTTGGGGTGCTGAGGAGGAGCCAGGAAAGAGCACTTCCAACTGATAACACAAACAGAGCTCCCTTCACAGCCTAAACCAACCTCTTCTGGAGATTCACCTTCATTTGAAAGTCAAAGAAGTCACTCTTCCAAATCCAGATTCATAAGAAGTAGTTGACTTAAGTCCTAGTGAGAAGCAGTCCTGGTTTATGTCAGTGTTAAATACAGGTAATGACTTAAGTATTTAAAGAAGTTTTTGAGAATTCTTAAGGCATTTAAATACATATTACTCCATGTATCTTAATCTTAAAAAGAATATTCTTCTAATTTCCTGTCTCAGCTCCACAGCAGATGCAGACATATGTATGTGTTTGTTAGTGGAACTGTGGAGGCCAAAAGAGCAGAAGCTTGGTATATTTTCCTTTCCTTTTTATTTGAATTCAGTTTGTAGAAGCAGTGTCAACATGCGCTGAGCAAGGCTGGAGGAAAAGCCCAAGGGTTACTCTTCACTTCACCTCACTGTGTCTATATTTTTGAGAGGTTGTTCACAGACAGACTTACAGACCTGATGTAGGAGGAGCAGGATTGTCCTCCTCACCTTCAGCCTCCTGGACTGCAGTGTTTGAGGGCAGAGATTTCCCAGACGGGTTTCAGTTTTAGTGCTGCTGAGTCCTGAGCACTTGTCAGACTCAGTGAGACCTCCTTTACCTTGTGCCCTCCAGGAGTGACCCCAGTTCTATTTTACACTAGACCATTAAAGCTACAACCTGAAACAACCCCCAAATCCCACRGCCCATCCTGTAGGGTTGGGTGGGMTCAGCYTCCTCGTGTACACAGTCAAGCAGGGAAGGGCTGCTGTGTTCACAGGGGCTCCTGGATTGGGGAAGAGATGAGGATCTGACTCCATGTTTCAGAGGCTTGATTTATTATTTTATATATATATTACATTAAAACTATACTAAAAGAATAGAAGMAAAGATTTCATCAGAAGGCTGGCTAAGAATAGAATAGCCAAGAATGATAACAAAGGCTTGTGTGTGGGACAGAGAGTCTGAGCCAGCTGGGCTGTGATTGGCCATTAATTAGAAACAACCACATGAGCCAATCCCAGATGCACCTGTTGCACTCCACAGCAGCAGATAACCATTGGTTACATTTTGTTCCTGAGGCCTCTCAGCTTCTCAGGAGGAAAACCCCTAAGGAAAGGATTTTCCATAAAAGATGTCTGTGACATGCTGCCACACAAACTCCAGAGGCTGTTGGGGCTCTGAGTCCTCCCCAGCTCTGCCCTCCCTCACCTCAGCCACTCCCAGGCTCAGGCTTTTATGGAGGTCTTTANAAAACTATACTAAAAGAATAGAAGAAAAGATTTCATCAGAAGGCTGGCTAAGAATAGAATAGCCAAGAATGATAACAAAGGCTTGTGTGTGGGACGGAGAGTCCAAGCCAGCTGTCTGTGATTGGCCATTAATTAGCAACAACCACATGAGACCAATCCCAGATGCACCTGTTGCATTCCACAGCAGCAGATAACCATTGGTTACATTTTGTTCCTGAGGCCTCTCAGCTTCTCAGGAGGAAAAATCCTAAGGAAAGGATTTTCCATAAAAGATGTCTGCGACATGCTGCCACACAAACTCCAGGGGCTGTTGGGGCTCTGAGTCCTCCCCAGCTCTGCCCTCCCTCACCTCAGCCACTCCCAGGCTCAGGCTTTTATGGAGGTCTTTAATGGGGTTCAGTAAYGAGCTTTTTAATTATCACTTGGAGGCCAAACATCCTGGTGCTGTTTCTCAGCCAGAACAGGTCAATCCTAAAGGTGTAGGATTAGATGGGAATCATAAAAGCTGATTATTTCTTAATTTTTTTTTTTTTTTTTGCACTTAGCCAGTGGCAAAATTGATACCTACTCCTTGAAAGGATGTAGGAGGCTATTAGGCAGTGGATAATTAACAATAGGAGGAGGGTGGAAAGGTACAATAGGACTGTAAATTAATTACTGGTTCTTTATTCAGAAARGACAACGTGATTCCGGAAACTTGTCTGTTCTCAGTGCCAGCTACAAGTGGGCAATATTAGGGAATAAAATTATGCAAGTAGAAAATAAGTGCCCTTAACCAGGTCTGCAAAAGAGGAGTTTTCATTTCTGGCTCCTGCCATATAAACCCTGAGCTCTTTCTTTGTCCTCCTTTCTCCTTACAGTAGTGCAGAGTGTGATGGGCAGGAAATTTCCTCTGAAATGGAAGAACTAAGCAGTGGACAGCCAGCACTGACCCCTGTGGGCTATTTCCAATTAAACTCATCCTTCCTTCCATAAATTCCCCAAGTGGTGTGGGATCTCTGGCTGGAGCATCTTTGTTCTCCTGTAGCATTAGAAAAGCAAATGCACTCTTGCCTGTCTGATGWAGGTCAAACAACTTTCCAAGCCACATGGACCCCATGCAGCTGTAAATATTTCTCATTAGGAAACAGAAGCTTGTTGTTTGTGCTCATTTTGGGGAGGTAGAAGTTTAAAAAATGGAGTTGTAGAGCTCTTACCCTTCAGTTGCAGTGCACATGCAGCACTTTTCACATTAAAACTCCATGTGCACTTAAGTGATGCTAAGATGAACTGCTGGTAAAAATCCAGATGAAAATAGAGGTGTTGAGAGATGGTGTGATGTGGATTTGCTTTTTGGAACACCRGGAAATGAAAGCAGAAGGGTTTGAATGGTTGAGCCTCTTTAGAGCAGAGAGATATTTTTAGGTTTCCAGATTTAGAATATTTCCTTGAAGTCTTGTTGTACCACCTTACTCAGTAATTTCTATTGGGAACAGAATGGTTTTTCTGTTGGGCTTTGTTCATTTTGTCTTGCATGCAAGCACTTGCAAATGTGAGCAGCACTGGCAGGAACCATCAGCCAAACACTCAGAAATTCTCTGTTCAAGAGAACACCTCACAGATGGTGAGCTCAACACTCAATTTTAACAGCTGTTCTCCTTGAGAGAAAGTATTGATTCTAAAAGTTGTAGAAATGGGAAGAGAGGAAAAAAAMCCAAGCCCAAGAAATTGGTTTTCTSTGTCTTTATTATTGCAAAAAGCTTAAGGAAGAGCTTGGGGTGCCAGTAATGGAGTTGGAATGACCTGCTGGGGGTTGTAGGGTGATTCATGGGGATGGGTCTGGATTAAAAATGGCCTGTACCACCATGGAGGGTAGAAAAGCAGCACTATTCACCCAGGGAGTCCATAACAGCTGGAAATTCCATTTATTTGGGTTTTTGCTCCTGCAGCTCCCTGGAGGTGGGAGCACAGTGTCAGGGGAAGAWTCTCCTGGAGATCTGTTGGGACAGACTTGTGCTTCTTGTGTCTGGTTTGTTTGTGGTTGGCTTCTGGGTTTTTTTAATTAGGAAAAAAGCTGGAGCACCATAGTTGGGATGGTCTCTTGCCATCAGAACCAAAGTACCTTGGAGCTCCTTATTGCTTTGGGCATTGGGATGAGCTGGCTGTGAGAGGAGAGCGGGGCTGATTTTTAGGACAGTGATTTTAAAGCAGGTGTTTGTAGCCCTTCCTCTCTCCTCTTCCCAAGTGTAATTGCTTCAAAGCCACACAGTTSCCAGGAATCTCAAAACATTTTTCCCTCTCCTCTGGGCGTTAGAGAGGGTGAGGTTGCAAACTGGGCACAAAAAGGAGGTGGCAGAGCAGTGTGAAGGGCACAGAGGGATGAGCTGTTCCACAGCTCCACCAGASCAGCAACGGGGCAAGAATTCCAATATTCTTTCAAATTTATTTTTTCTCTGTCCCTGAACTCACAGCTGAATCCAAAAAGCTATTAAGGAATCACTTGAAGATTTGCTCTGCCCTGGAGGGCTGGGAATAGCCTGTTGGAGGGTCCTGTGCTGTAAAATATCTGTGATTCAGCTGATTGATCAATAATTTAACCAAGTGATTAAACTGAGGCTGTAGTAAGCAGAAAAACTGATTGGACAAAACAGAAAATACTTTAAATTAGGAAGAAAAGGTGAACACTGATTTTGTGTGTGTGTGTGTGTGTGTGTGCACATTAAATGAACAGAATTTTTAAACTCTGTCTCCAGAAGAGGCATTTTACTGGGCCAGTATTTGGGAAGAAGATAGCACAGACTATCAGCATTCTATTACCTCAATATCTATGATAATGAAAGATGCCTGTACTTACAGGGACAAGTGGAGCATGAAATAGTGCAGGGTGTCCATGGTGGGAAGATGGAAAAATGTTCAGGAAGAAGCAAATTGGCAGGAAATTATAAACTTGGCATTGATGGCCATTGATAACCTGATGACCTCAGGTAACTTCCACATCATCTCAGGCCCACTGAGGACCACAGAATATGGTGAGGACAAGGGGGGGGGTGGATTAAGCTGAAAGAGGGGAGATTTAAATGGGATATTGGGCAGAGATTGTTCCCTGGGAGGGTGGGCAGGCCCTGGCACAGTTGCCCAGAGCAGCTGGGGCTGCCCCTGGATCCCTGGCAGYGCCCAAGGGTTGGACATTGAGACTGGGAGGTGTCCCTGCCATGGAACAAAATGAGCTTTAAGGTCCCTCCCAACTCAAAGCACTCTGTGATTCAAAGTTTGGGTGAGCTGGTTTGAACTAAGCTTGCCTGAAGTTAAGTAGGGATTCTGTCCTGGGGTTCCTGAGCAGCACTGGGGGCTGAGACCCAGCCCAGGGCTCTCTGCTCAGGGCAGGAGGGGCTGGAGGTCACCAAGCACAAGGGAGGGGATGGGSAAGGTGGGATTTCACCTGGCAGGTGTTGGGGTGAGACCTGTGCCCTCTCAGAGCCCTGTTCAGCCACAGCCCCTTGGAGTGTCTCCCCTCAGAGCCCACTAACTGTAAACTGTAATTAAAAAGAAGTGACTGTGACTTCCAACAGCCTCCTAAGTGCCATTTTCTGTACAAAACAAAGACAAATACCTCGAGATAAGAGAAAGCTTGGTGCATTTTAATATCTGTATGATGAATAAATCATCTCCTTTGTAAGGTTAATGAAAGCAGATGGATGTGAGTGCTGGAATGCAGTYGCTCATTAGGAATTCCCTTCCAAAGTGTGTCCCTGGACAGTCCTGACCAAACACTCCCCGAGGAGCTGGGGTGTGAAGTGATGATGCTGAATGCATCAGGAACAGCAGCCTTTGCCAAATATTTACTGAGCTGCACTTAAATCCCATTCACATCTCACCTTTCCTCTCATTGCAGGAAGGAAGGGCTGCAGTGTCACAAATACTCAAAAAGGGAACACAGTTAAGAGTCTTTGCTGTTAGTGAGACTTGCCATTGAAATAAGGGCAAGTATTCCTAGCACAGAGCAGAATTCTGCTTTTGTGGACACTTTTGTCTGTTATGCTGAGACTAAGTGGGTATTTTGATATGTCAAGTGATAAGATAAACATAGCAGAGTTTGCTATTGCTGCTTTTTATAGTTTCATAATGGATGTTCCTCACTCTTAAAAAGGCACTGTGCAGCAAAAATTCATTCACTGCCACTTTGTGTGCTTTAAGCTGGCTTAGAAACAACTTCAGAAACTGGCTAAAAACCAAGGCAGAATTTATTTCTTTGAAGTATCTTATTCTTTCTCCCTATTTCTCATTAGATGTTAACATTAAGTAAAAATTTAGCATCTTCCAAGTGACTCTGGAGGCTCCGATGGCCACTTGCAAGCAGCAAGCAGCTCTGGGCATCTGCAGCCAAGACACCAGCCTAAAAATGAAGGATTTGTAAGTGCCTAAGAAAATCTCTTCAAAAACAAATCCCTGGGATCATCATATGAATACCTAGGAGTGTACAGCTTTAGCTGGGTTAGATATGCTTAACACAGATATGTAAAATATGTTCTATATGTTATTAGATAATAAAACAATGTCTGTTTATTGCTGARTTGTAATAAGATTTTATAAAATGCCTCTTCCCCCTTGCTGTACCTTGGCTGGAAGCTTGTTGTCCCTTTTCAGTCTCTGTTCCTGTGATTAGTTATGAGGGATCAGCTGGATGTGCAGGCTGAAAACCTGCCCTGACTGCTCCTCTCTGTGTCTGAAATGGTCTCTGATTTTTCTGATGGTTTGTTATTAGAAATACCCAGCAGCTGTGCTGGGGTAGGAGCCCAGCTTGTTCTGGTCAATCAGGTTTTGTCAGGTCTGCCTTGTAGGACTCCTGTGTTAAAAGCTCCTGGCTGCTCACTGTGAGCTCCCCTTGGGGGCTCTGGGTGGGTTTGGGGAAGCAGGGCTGCTTTGGAGTACAGCAGAAGGCTTTCTCAGCTGCTTTGGAGTACAGCAGAAGGATTTCTCAGCTGCTTTGGAGTACAGCAGAAGGCTTTCTCAGGTGCTTTGGAGGTCCAGCAGAATCATTTCTCACCAGTGTTGTGCTGGGCTTTCTGCTTGTTTTGAGAAATAAGCTGGAGTACGATGCAAGCCCTTCTTCTGTGACATGGCTCAAGTTACTGTGTCAGTACTGCTCTGAGGATTTCAGAAACCTGTCCCAGGGGTCTGTAAGAGCTGCTGGCAGGTCACAGATCTGTCCCCATCACTGCCTGATTTCCTTCTGGTCTCACTTAAGGCTGGAGGTGCAACTCTTCTGCCTCCCTTCTGCCTCCCCCAGTGCTGACTTTGCTGTGAATCAGTTCCTCCTGTGTGCCTTCCCTAAGTGGCTGTCCCCAAACACACACAGGTGACTCCTCAGGCTCCTCATTAACTAAAACACCTCCRGAGATGGCTGCAGTCCCTTTCAGCCTGGCAGTGCCCATTTTCAGGGTGCTGCTTGCACACAGGCTCAGCCCAGAGAAGCTGTGGCTGAAGTTTGTCCTGGTGTTGGACCAAGGTCCTGATTAGTGCTGGGCTTCCTGGGGTGGGCTCTGCAGGGCCAGGAGCTGYACTCAGGGATCCTKGTGGGCCCTTYCCAGGGTATCCTGTGGTCCTACATTCCATAGTTCCATCCTTTTGCTGGGGATGAGCTGTGGGAAGGGAGAACACCAGGGAGGGTTGTGGTGGGCACAGATGGGGCAGGGCAGGGAATCTCACGTTCTTCTTTTCCTAGGGATTGTGTTTGGATAAAGAGTTCCATTCCCTATTGGAGGTTGTGTTATTTCTGCCACACAAATGGTCACTGAGCTTTTTCTTCCTCCTTGGCATGTTTATGACACCGGCTGAAGGCTTGTGTTGCACTTTGCCATGCAAGTGGTTTATACTAAGGARAAAAATAGAAGCAAGTTCCCAATAAATAGAACTGAAAATATTTTTAGAAGCTTGCTGCTTGATCAAGTAACAAACCTCGTGTTCCTCAGCACCTTCTGATGAATAATGGAACAATGCCATGGAAAGGGGGTTATCCAGCTCTGCAATCTGCCCCTGTTTCCCTGGCTCTTGTGTGATACTTGCTCATTAATAACAGCACATTTTGAAGCTGGCAGTYGTGAGATTTTGGAGATCTGGAATGAGTATTGACCACTTACATTCAGAAATCATTAAACAAGYATTTCTTGCTGAGGAATTGCTTCCTGAGTCGTCATCCCAGACTGGTTTGGGATCAAATCTCACTTCCTTGCAACCCCTCTGCCATGGGCACGGACACCTGCCCTGGACCAGGTTGCTCAGGGCACAGAGGTGCATTTGAGGTTTCTATAGATTATTTTAGTGCAGAGAGATCCTCTGATTTTCCATTGAGTGAGAGATCCTCGTTGTGGAAGTGCCTTTGCAGCCCTCACTGGGTGGCTTTGGGAAAAGCTCCCCCCCTGTGTCCTGCCAGGAGCTGGGCTGGCTCTGGAAGCAGAGTTGAGCTGTCTCCGAGTAATTTTCCATTTGCATTGCTTACACTGCTTATTCAACCCCAGCTCTCCAGTGTAAGTGGGTAATAATGGCTTTAGTTAACGAGGACTTGTTTGTGAATAATTAATTCCCATCTCAGAATCCCAGAGATCCCTGCTCAGTCGATAATGATGCTGCTGCTGGTTGGTGCCCTGTTACATAACTGGATTTGGGAGGGGGAAATGCGTTCMTTCCTTGGTGAAGGACCTGGCTCAGTGCAAGCTCCTGCTTGCAGCAACACAGATCTGCTGCTTTGAAAAGCCTGAAAACGTCACAACAGAGCAGCTCCCACTGTGAAATGCTGAGTGGAAGGGGGAAACTGATGCTGGAATATGTGAAGTGGCTTTTTGGTKTCATTKTGTACAAGGGCTGTGCCAGCCCTTTCCCCCTGCTTTGTCCCATTTTCTGCAAAGTGGAGGGAATTGCTGTTGTAGCCATGGGAGGTGGGCTGGGATTTGGGGATGGTCTGGATGGGATGTCCTGGTGTTAGAGGATGGCTTTGATGCTTTAGGCACTTCCTTACAGAACTGGATGAATAACATATTTTTATTTCCACTTATTAAGATTCCTAATCTGTCTCAAAAAGTTTTTTTTTTCCTTTAATATTCATGTGGTGGGATTATCAATGGGCTGTTGTTTTTTTTTATTTTAGCACCATTTATTGTMTTTTTCTTTTCAAGAAATTTTGTTCATGATACTGAAGCTGAGCATTGTGCATGAAGAGCCCCAAAGTTGCTGTACTTTGTGTAGGAAATAGAAGTTATTAGTCATGTGGAACAGCTAGTAAACAGTAGAATGAAAATTTTAAATCTTAATGTTATCACTTTCATTATGAATACAAGAATGCTAGTAATAATGCTTTAAATTATATCTGAAGGTCCTAWATTTTGACGTGAAGGAACAGCTGTAATTCTATAGGAAAAGCTGTTACCTGAAATGTGTTTACTCTACTTTCAATAAGATTAAAAAAATGAAAGTATGCCAGAAATTGTGTAAGCAAACTAATACTCAGGACTCAGATGTCTTCAATAACCTTTCAGTTTTCTCTGTTGCCTTTGTTTAAATCATATTTTTAAGCAATAAAACCTGGGTAAACACTTCTAATGTGGTTTGCAGGACTCTTTCCATAACATATAACAGTAAAAAACRTGGCCAACACCTAAATCTGCACTATAGCTAAGAAATAAGCTTAGAAGTCATTTTCTTTCTGATGGAGATGCAATTTCCAGGTCYACTCACAGGCTGCTGTCTGCTGAAATTCCCTTTTCTTTCTGGTAATACAAGAGAATGAGTGTTGCCCTTGGTGAAGTCTCCCTTGTTTGCTGGTTTTACCTGCCCAGGTGGGCCTGCCCTGTCTCCTGCTTTTCACAGAGCTGTTCAGACATGTGCAGAACTTGAATTTACAGCAAAGCATTCAGTGCTGACTGTCCATGGAGAATCTGTGGTGGTGTTTGAGGGCCCCAGGACCAGGGAAGAGATGAGAATCCTGACTCCATATTTCAGAAGGCTGATTTATTATTTTCTGATATATATTATATTAAAAGAAAATKATATACTAAAGCTATACTAAAGAAAGAGAGAGGAGACATCAGAAAGCAATCAAAGAAAGGAATGGAATCAATAATAAAATCTTGTGACTGCTCACAGCCTCGACACAGGTGGCTGTCATTGGCCATCAAGTAAAAACAATTCACATGCTGGGTAAACAATTCTCCAAATCACATKCCAAAGCARCAAAACATGGAYAAGCTGARGCTTCCCAGCTTCTCRGGAGAAAAGATCCTGGCAAAAGGATTTTTCAGAAAATTTGTCTGTGACAGACATCCTGCACACAAACTGTGGGCTCACCCCMAGGCCACGGTCAGAGAGCACTGGGGTGGGCTTTGGTTGGGTTTGGAGGGGCTGATGGGGTCTGGAAGTGCTGAYTGAACTGCTCCAGGTCACCCCTCCAGTCCTGGCTGGGCTGAGCTCTCCTGCAAGGAGGGAGCTGCTCTCTGAGGGATCCCTGGGAGAGCTGATGGATCATTTAATGCAGCCCTGGTTACTTGGAATGCATTGATCTTTAAAAACCCTGTGTGAGCTGGATGAGGTGGCTGTGCCTGTAGTTGGGTTTGGGAGGTGGAAATTCACTGGGGGATGCTGGGAAGGACTTGCTGCTCCTTTTGGAAATGAGTTGTTAATTGTTAGTGTGGCACAAATTTCACTTGCTCTCAGTCAAGCCATGAGGCAAGAAGGGTTTTGTCTTCCGCTTTAACACACAAATTGATATGTGAAACACTGCATTTCTCTATCTGTGATGGAGCTGTTCAAGCACTGCCATGAGCTTGTGCCACTGAGATGAGGGATGGAATGGTATAAAAGTGGAATCAGGCCAAGCATCTCCTGCTTCAGGAGACAAACACTGGAGGGGGACAGAGCTGCCATGCTGCTCCTGGAGGATTTGATTTCCTTGGGCTTCTGGGAAACCCAAATCCAAGAAGGTACTGAAGTATCTGAGGGATCTGAGGGCTGGTTTGCTCCAGCAGCTGTGGACTTACACTGAGATTACTCCACAGATGTGTCTGAGATGGTTGAAGTTCCAACCTGGCAGTGGTGCTTAAAAACCAGAACCTGAGAGTCCCTGCCAGGGAAACAGGGCTGGTGTCCCCAGCAAGGAGAGGAGAAAGTGCCATAAGGGGCATTTTCTCCTTTTTGAGCCTTTAACATGTGTTCTCAAAGCTGTGTGCTCTGCTGGAAGCCTGGTGTGTCAAACTGGCTGAGCCCTGGCAAGGGCTGGAGTCGAAGGCAGGATCTGAGAGCCTGGGCAGTGCAGTGGGAAGGCAGAACTCTGCTTGGCACAAATCAGCCACTCTATGTGCCAGGAAATTGTTCTGCTCCCCTTCCTCCTCATTCCCCTCCTTCAAATTAATACTGCAACTGGGATAAAAAAGCTTCTAACTTAGGTTTTTCTATTTGCTCTTTTTGTTTTTTCTTTATTGGTGGGTTGGTTTTGTGCGGGCTTTTTGGGTTTATTTTTTAATTAGAAARAGCAGCAAAAAAACCCTGAYGGCTGAGGTTGAGTTTGGTGTGATCTGGGTGGCACAAGCATCTTTGCCTTTCTGACAGATTCCCTGGAGATTCTGAGTCCTGTGCCAGCAGCATCCCTGCACTGAGCATCCCCACCCAGCTGTGTCCCTGCTCCCCTCCAGAAGTCCTGCAATGTCACAAGAAACCCTTCAGTCACTTGAAACACAAAACTATAATCACGGGAAGTAATTTCTCTGTTTCCTCTATAGAATGATTTGGTTTAATTTTTATTTTTTGCTGCTTTTGCTTTAGTTGTGTAGCTCAGCTCACCTTGCCAGGCTCCTCTTGCCCCTGTGGCACCATTCACCTGACATTCAGGGTTGTAGGAGCTTTCTCATTGACTTGCTGGAAACTGGAGGAGGCTCTTAAATTATGCATGAGCAGTCTGCTGCCTGCCTGAGTGAGGGATTCTTCACTGGTGGGGATGGAAGGGATGTTCTAAAGGCTCTTATTCCAGTTTGCAGCCTGGCACACAAATCACTCCTGTTCCTATTGGGCACTGGAGTTTGATGTGGCCAAAGTGATTCAGGCGCACCTGGGGCTGTCAGATCCCATGGTCATGGGGAGATGCTCTGGGATGGGACCCTAGTGCAGACCCCGATATTGTTATCACTGCTTTTAGTGAAGGGTTGGGGCCACCATCAGGCTAGAAATGATTTATTGCTCAGACAAACATCAGTCTTAGGGGCTGTGAGATTTCAGAGAGCAAGCATTGGGCCATAGCTCAAGAGCAGTCACAAGTTCTTTGTTACAAGGCAATACAGAACTTTCTAACCCAATTAATAGATGCTACAAGGTTTATTTTACTTTTCTAGCTTATCACTTTTATTTAATTTTGCTGCACTGCAGATACTTTCATCTAATGAGCTTCTGTCTAACATCTACACATATGCTTTTATTATAACTTAAATTCTTAAATAATTCTTATTATAACTTAAAATTATTGCTCTATACTGTTACATTACTACCCTACAAACCCTTCACCATCTTATCAGTACAATTTCTCACTTACTTAAGGTGCCACAGACATCTTTTAYGGAAAATCCTTTCCTTAGGATCTTTTCTCCTGAGAAGCTGAGAGGCCTCAGGAACAAAATGTAACCAATGGTTATCTGCTGCTGTGGAATGCAACAGGTGCAGCTGGGATTGGTCTCATGTGGTTGTTTCTAATTAATGRCCAATCACACTCAGCTGGCTCGGACTGTCTTGGTCAGACACAAGCCTTTGTTATCATTCCTTTTCTATTCTTAGCCAGCCTTCTGATGAAATCCTTKCTTCTATTCTTTTAGTATAGTTTTAATRTATAWAATAAAATAATAAATCAGCCTTCTGAAACATGGARTCAGATCCTYRTCTCTTCCYTCATCCTAAGACCTCTGTGAACACSGCCACACTTAAGGCATATTMKTTCTTACAACTWTAGAAATATARGTTTATKATTTTCTGCTTAATATCTGTGTATTGTTTTTYACATCAATCCAAGCTTCTTCCAAGGCTGCAAATCAAACCCTTCCATGTCTGTGGAAGGTTTTGTTTTTCTGATTTCCACACCCTGAGAAGGGGAAATGACCCTTCAGCCGTGTGGTTGCTGGCTCCTGTCCCCCGGTGTCCAGCAGCCAGACTCCAGCTGTTCCACCCATGGGTGCCTCTGGGAAGGGGCTGAGCCCAGGAAGGCAGCCCCGAGAAACTCCAGCAGCCTTGCAGGGTTTGTGTCTGAGGCAGAGACATCCCACAGGATGGGAGACAGCCTTTCCCAGGACTGAGGGGCTGTGTTGGTTTGGAAAGACGGGTCTGTGCTAAGGAAGGAAGGAGTCTCCCCTGAAATGGAAAATGKAAACCCCCTCTCTCCAAATTGCTATAAATTGGAAATTAAGGGGGGCTSTCAGGCAAAGATATGGGAGCAGGAATAACAGTTCTTTCTTAGGGAAGAAAATAAAAATAAAATAAACAGTGCAGTAAAACAAAACAACAGTGACAGAGTCAGACCATGCCCTGGCCCCCTGTGGGTCAGGGAGGTGGCACAGCCCCATSCCATGGTGGCTCAGCCCTGCTGCAGTGCCAGCTGTGGTTCTGCTGGAGCAGGGATCCTGCACAAGGGGGGAGTTCTCCTCTGAAGATATAGTGGAAGAGGCAGCTGCTCCTCTGGGAATCCCATGGAAAGGTGTCCCAAAAATCTCAGATTGTATCCAGGAAGGAGTKCTTGGCTCCTCCCCTSGGYGGAGCATCTCCCAATGGGATGATGGAATTTTATCAGCCCTGCAGGGACACTCACTGGCCCATGAACAGAAAACATCTCCTGGAAGAGATAAAGAAAACTGCCCARTGAASAGAAGAAACCTGCYCCASCTCTGACAGATGGGCATAGGATACCCACTGCCTTGCAGGCTGGGACGGGGCAGGTCAGGAGCTCTCCTCACMTGCTGCTCTGTTCTTGCAGCAGATCTCCTCTCAGGGATGTTCTCCATCCTCCTCGGGTTGCCTCAGCACTTTCTGAAGATGCCAGATCTCTCAGGACAGGTCTCATGGCACGTTCTGCCCTCCCCTGGGATTTGCCCTCTGAGGATGGGTGGTGTGGCAGCGTTCCCCTGAGGAAAGCCATGGGGAGCTGGGGCTGCTCTGCACTCCAGAGCTCTGGGAGTCTGTTCTGACACAGGGCTGAGGTCCAGGAGGACAGGAGACCATTGGAGTGGTTCATGTCCCATGGGGAATGAGCCAAACCCAGCTAAAGAGCAGGACAGAGATGCAGGAAGAGCTGGAGGCAGTGTCCATGGAATGGTTTGGGTTGGAGGGACCTCAAAGCCCATCTTGTCCCACCCCTGCCATGGCAGGGACAYCTCCCACTGTCCCAGGTGCTCCCAGCCCTGKCCAGCCTGGCCTTGGGCACTGCCAGGGGTCCAGGGGCAGCCCCAGCTGCTCTGGGAGTCTCTGCCAGGGCCTGCCCACCCTTGGAGTGGGGCATTTAYGGCTCCAAATCCTTCAACAGCACCAGTGATGAACTGTGCTTTGGGGTTGTTCTTTTTTCAAATGGGCAGAATGAATTAAAAACTTGTCAACTSCACAAGGCTACAGAATCTCTGAAGGAGCAGGAGCTGATTGCAGCATTGCTGGGTTTGTACCCTGTGGTTTATAGCACTGCTCCCTGCTCTGCTCAAAATGATGATTATAAAGTACAGCTCTTGAAATTACACCATTCTGTTCCATTAGTCATCATTTTTTGCACTGGATATCATTCAAATATTTGCTCTCTTCAGCTGATACTTTCCTCTGAGAAGTTTAATTGTCTAGAAAACAACCTAAGTACATATTTAAGGAAAACAGTCTGTATTTATGCGTTAGGGTTTCAGCTGCTGCAGCAGTTTTTTCTCACATTTAGGCRTGTTAGGAGGAGAAATGGTCCCTGTAGCTAAAGAATCCACAGCAAATGAACTCAGTGATGTTGAATGGTGGCACAAGCTGATATTTCATGTGCTGTTTGTGGTGCTTGAGAAGCTGTTCCTGACGTGGTTAATGCTCCAGGCTGGGCTTGTTAGCACAGGGCTGGGGGTGCTGGGGCRTTAATGAGGGACCTGCTGGGTGTGCAGCACAACGTGGACATCAGCACCTGCTCATGGCATTACAATGAGGCTTGACCTTTATTATCATACAGATTTKAATGGTACAACATTGAAACCACTCTGAGTTCCCAGGAATTCTGCAGAGAACGTGTTCTCCCTCCCTGAGACACGGCTTTAATGGGCTTCAGCAAGAGAGAGACTTGGCAACCARATGATTTCCCTGTCTCACATCCAGCCACGGGGAAGGTTGTGCAGAATGACCCAGCAGCCCTGGGAGCTGCTGCTGCACAGCTGAGAATGTAAAGGATGTGACTGAGAGAAGTTGGTTGTAAAAGCAGAAAAGGTGAAGGTTTTATGGAGATGATATTTAGATGTCGGCAGGGCAAAACCCTGTGTAGGGTTCAGCAGGACATGGCTTTTCCTGGCTCTCCTGTGCAAAATAGATTTTATTTCTGGGTATCTCAATCTTAATGCACAAAAATAACGTTCCTGTAACAATGTAAAATGGGTAACACTTGGGACTGAATGCAGAAATTACAAAAAAACCCCATCTTTTTTAATTCTACGTTAAATTTAACTATTCCTCGTCTTTCCAAAGGCCTCATTGATCTTAGTAGAGGATGAGATACAAAATTCACCATTGATCTTCTGGGATTGTGCAATTCTCAGCTGCATGGATGGTTCTTAATTAAATACAGAAATTGTCTTTAATTCTCTCAAATTGTTCTGTGCTGCTACTGTCAGGTGCTGAGCAGCTCCTAAATTTCTCTTATGGTGAATAAATGGGCTGAAATGCAGGAGCCAAGTGCTGAAAATCCCACTGCCATCAATCTTCCATCCATCCAGAGGAGGAGCTGCTGAGCTCAGAGGATCTGAAGGATTTTGAGAAGCTCTGGCACTGGGAATGAGTCATTTTAAGATTACAKGGGTTTGGAGCTCCAGAGTCCTTCAGCTTTACTGCTTTTCTTTACTCCTGTGCACCACTGCCCAAATTCAATATATGGAAATGTTAATTGTGAGGGTGGAAAATGGGTAGACAAAACCCCAGCAATCTAAATGCAAAAAATCAGTAGGGTAATTTTAGGATGAAGAAAAACATTGAGATACCAAACTCATGCAAGGTGGGAGAAGCATTTTTCACTCTGTTTTTGGCTGATAGCAAATATAACAAAAAGCTCTAAGGAATTTTCCTGCAGCTCTTGTCCAGCAGCCTCATCTACCTGCTGCTTATAACTGGGATTAGTTTTGCAACAACTTGGAATGTTACTGGGAGGAGTCTCCCTCTCTCCCATCCTTCAACAAAGGCAAAACAAAGAAAATAATTTAATATTTAAATTTTCTTTCTTGCTGTTGAACATAAGGATTACAAGAAAAATGATGTTAAAAAAATCAATGAAATTTTCCCAAGAATGCTTTTTCTTACGTATTCACAGACATTTAAAATGTGAGGGAAAGTTCAAGTTTTGCTCGYGGGAAATATTCTGGGTGTAGTTGGGGAAAAACTGTGTTTCTCCTGCCTCTGTCACATCTTCCTGTGTTTTCTCAGAGCCACCTGAGCACTGTGAACGTGGGTTTGTAGATGGTCTATCAATGAAACAAGAAAAACATTCCTCCCTGTGGATGCAGCAGTCTGTAGTGCTGGGAAGTGCAAGCCTTTGATGCAGAAAGCAGCCAGGATATTTTCCTTAGTGAGTGAGGATTGTTTGATTGAGCCCCTGCGCCCTGGAGTGTCTGTATTAAATTAGAGGATGGAATTTGCAGTTTTTGCCACTGTTAGGCAGGATCAGCTTTGTGGAATTGCATGGACATTGCCACATCTGTCAAAATAAGTGTGTGGGGCTTGAATGGCTTTGCTGAATTAGTTCTGCTTTCATGGGGGCAATTCCTGAGCCACTGGGACCAGGMTGTGGCCACTGATGCTGATCTGCCTGGATGTGACTTTGAGATTGCTGCCAAGGGAGTGAGGCTCATTCAGGYGTTCTGAGACTGTTGGAAGCCACAGGGATCACCTGGATGTGTTTTGGGCTCCTCTGAGCAGTGTAGACAGCAACGCTGCTCGTGGTCCAGGTGAAGCCTCAGACCTCCAAGGACCTTCTGCTTTTCAGCTTCAAAATRAATATTTCTATGTAGAAAGTTTGAGGAATGGTGCCACAGCTTGCCTGTGTGCRAGGCAGAAGTGGGGCTGTGATTCCAAGGAGATCCTGCATTCCTGGTGTGATCTGAGAGGAAAATCAGTGATCCTTGGAGCAGCTGGCTGGGATCAGGGTTTGTGTGGCAGGAGCAGCCAGCCCTGCTGGGCTCTGAATGTTTGTGAAAGGCTGCTGAGAGCAACCTTGAGGCTGGAACAAAATATTTGTGTCTCTCTGGGACACAGCTGAGCCGAGCAAACAGCAGCAATGTGATTTCCAAGGAATGCTCCTCCTGCTGAGGGATGTGTGGAAGAGCACACYTGGCACCTGCTCCTGCTGGGAGAGCTCCTGGGAAACTGGGGTGTCCTGGTTTAGGGCAAATTTGGGAGAGAATCTCCAAAGGGGGCCCCTCTAGACAGCAAACCCACACGGCCCCTCCCCACAACCAGTTCAGGAAGGATTCCTCGGAGAGAAGTGGAAAGAACCTGTTTATTTAACAGGCACAGCACCCCCAGCACACAGAATGAACAATACCAGATGACACCACTCTGACAAAGATGACAAATTCAGAAAGTCTCTCTCGGGGGTGGTCGCTCTGTTCTCAGTCCCTCCTGTGCTGGGGCAGCTGCTGCAGCCACAAGGTGCAAACTCTCGGAGTTCCCAGGTCCCAGTCCGGAGCAGGTTCAAGTTGATTTAAAAAAGGAAAGGAGAAACAATCCAGGAAGAAATTTGGACTGTTTAGCTAAACTAGCTAATGAGCAGAAGCGAAAAAGCAAGAGCAAAGCAAAAAGCGAAAGCAAAAGCAGCACCATGTACTGCCCTGTCTCTGTGTTCCACCAGGCTGATGAGAAAACCCAAACAAAACTTCCACTCTTCAGAGCCAGTCTTAAAGGCACAGAACATAACATCCAGCATAAACAGAACACAGGAGTGGGGATACAAGCATCATAACRTCACCCTAGGACATGGGGAGGAGGAGCTGGGGTTGCTGCAGGGGGAAGGGGATTCCCTCAGCAGTGCTGGGTCAAGCTGAGTCTCCCCAGGACAGGGCAGGAGCTGCTGCATCTCTGGTGCATTCCAGGGCTTCTGTTCCCCTGTGCCAGGAGGATTTGAGGCTGGATGTGGGCACAGGGGCTGTCACTGTGATGGTTCAGCCTTAAAAACTGCTGCTTCACCTCACAGAGGCTTTAAACTCTCCCCTCTCCATTTTGCTCAAAGAGGAAGAGGCAATTCCTGTGTTTTTCCTGGATTAACCCCAAAAGCCATGTCCCCTTTCCCAGGCTGCCTTCTGTGAGTGTCTCAGGAGCACTTCCACCAAACCCTTGGCTCCTGGGAAGGTTGGAAGGGCTGAGGTTGGAATGGCCTTCTCTTTGTTGGCAGAGAGCTGTGCCATGGACACCTTTGCCACCTGTATCCTCCCAATTCCTCTGGAAAGTCCTTTTGCCCAGGGCCCCTCAGTGCTGCTCTGGGATGAAGCTCCTTGAAGGAGGTGTCTCCTGCCAGGCTGGTTCTGCTGGCAGCCCTCTCCAAATGKGAGCAGCTTCTGGGGAAGGAGGGGTGGCAATGCTGGGAGGGCCCCAACGAGGGCAGAGAATGGTGCATCTGACTCCATGGGTATCAGAAGGCTAATTAATTACTTCATTATACTGTATTATTCTATACATCCAAAACTGAACCTGCCAAGCACTCAACCCTGCACACAACTGCTCTGAATCTCGTGACTGTCCCCCAACACACACACACCTGGCCCTGACAGGCCAAGGAAACAAAACCCTGTCACTGTGGGTGAACAATCTCCATGTTGCATTCTACTGTGGCACAAACACAGGCACAGCAAGTGATAAGAATTGTGTTTTCTTTCCCTGATGTTCAGAGAATGTGAAACCCAGCAATATTCTTGGGAAGAATTGTGCCTTGCTTTTCTCTGTGAGGAGAAATGTGGGGCTGCAGAGGGGCAGCTGCTTCCTCAGTGCAAGCCATGAGGAATATTTGGTCTTCCTGAGAGGGAACAGGAGGGAATATTTAATCTCCTGGGCTGTGGATCAGCGATGCTCAGTGGGGTCTGGGAGCCATCCCATCAGTCTGGGCTGGTCACTGCACAGGGCACTGGGAGGCTCTGGGGAGGTCCCACCACTCCTTTGGCTGCTCCCAGGAGCTGCCCCTGGTCCCTGAGCTGGGATGAGCTCCCGTGGCAGAGGTTCTGCTCATTAATTTCCATCTTTAGTAATGAGAGAGAGCAGATCAGGAAGAGTCATTAGGCTCTGAGCAGCATTCAGGGCAGGCTTAGGGGATTAAGTGTGCGTGGCAGGAAGAGCTCAGGGGGCTGAATCCAGCAGGGCTGAGAGCTGCCCGGGGGGACCCGGGATGAGCAGAGCTGCTCCTGGGCTGGGCTGGCCCCACCTGGAGCTGCCCAGCCTGCAAAGGGACCCTGCTTCCAATGGGCCCAGTCCTGGGGCCATCCTGGTGTCCAGGTGCTTCATTCGGGCTGGCTCAGACTCCTCACCACTGATGGTTCTTCACTGGACAATAAATATATTTTTATATCTATAAATATATAAAAATACATATAAATATATAAACTACATATAAATATAAATATAAATATAAATATAAATATAAATATATATAGAGAGAAATAAATAAATATAATAGAATATCCTGAAGTGGAAGGGACCCACAATGATGATCAAGTCCAGCCCCTAGCCCTGCACAAACCAATAGAAATGTTATAATTTTTTCTTGGCTTCAAAGCAGAGGGACAGCTCCACARGGGAATTCTGTTCTGTGTTTTTCACGTTGCAGCTGAAGCTCCTTGGCCCAGCAGCCCTGTGTTTCTGCAAGGCCAAGGACCCTGAGGGGATCCAGCAGGAAGGATTGCTTTGGGGTTGCTGGGGTTTCAGTTCCTAGCACTGAAGGGAGGTGTTCTGGTGCAGTGTCCTGGCGTGGATTGTCTTGGATTATGTGACCCTAGAGCAGAGGTCTTTGTCAGAGCTCACAAAGAAACCCCAAGCTGCAGGAAAAGCAGAATCACAGGGGCTTTGCCAGCCYTAATGGTTCTAGGATAGAGCCCAACCATTCCCCCAGCACTGCCAAAGCCACCACTGACCCTCGTCCCCAGGTGCCACATCCCCATCCATGGCTTTGGACACCTCCAGGGACAGGGATTCCCCCTGCCCTGGGCAGTTCCAGCCAGGTGATATGTCACAGACATCTTTCCTTAGGATTTTTCCTCCTGAGARGCTGAGAGGCCTCAGGAACAAAATGTAAGCAATGGTTATCTGCTGCTGTGGAATGCAACAGGTGCATCTGGGATTGGTCTCATGTGGTTGTTTCTAATTAATGGCCAACCACAGCCCAGCTGGCTCCGACAGAGAGCCGAGCCACAAACCTTTGTTATCATTCCTTCCTATTCTATTCTTAGCCGGCCTTCTGATGAAATCCTTGCTTCTATTCTTTTAGTATAGTTTTAATATACTAAATATAATAAAATAATAAATCAAGCCTTCTGAAACATGGAGTCAGATCCTCGTCTCTTCCCTCTGAGACCCCTGTGAGCACCATCACAGTGAGGATGCTGAGCCTTTGCAGCCTGTGTCACAGCCTGTGCTGTGCTGCTGCACCCACTCCTCCCCTGCCACCAGGGCTGCATCTCAGCCTCCTGGGTTGCAGATATTTTTTACCAGGGTCACTCTGTTTCTTTGCTGCAGGATATGTCTGCACACATTTCTGCCTCTTTGCCAAGCAGTTTTAGCTTTAGAGGCCTGAAAATGGGTCAGCTCACAGCTGTGCCATGGAGTATCTAAAGCCTCKGGTATTACAGCATGGTCACAGTATTTATTTACTTTTTAGCAATGCTGGCAAATATACAGATATTTTCTGCGAAATTAGGTGCATGAAGATTTCATGCAAACACATAATTCCTGTGTGTGTTCAAATCCCTGGGGGAGCTGGGACCCTCACCCTGACTCGGCGCTGCAGCCCCAAATTCTGTGGCTCATTTCAAAAGCAGGAGGGATTTAGTGCAGGGGAATGAGCCATGCCCTGTCTGCATGGCCCACTGCAGAAACCAGGCCTTGGAGAAGCGTCAGACCCAGATCCACTGGGCTGAAACTGCCTGAGAGTTTCCATCCAGGGGACAGTGAATATTTTAAAAAGATAAGACCTTGAAATAATCCTGTGAGTGCTTTGCCTCCAGCACTGTGGATCTCTCTCTCTCTCTCTCTGTGTTGTACCTGGCTTTATAAACACTGCTGTACCTGGCTTTATAAAACTGGGGCAGGCTTTCCCCATCTTACCTGGGAGGAGGAATCCAGGGAAATGGTTCTGGGATCCTTTRTGGCACACAGGGAAGCAGAGATTGGTGTCAGTTCAGGACGCCCGAGTTCCAGCCTAGGAAAGAAGGGCTCTGGAAGCCCCAGGAGTCTTCCTCTCTAGTCTTCTTTGCCAAACCCAGATTTAATCTCAAAGTCACAGCAATCTGTATTTTTCCCAWGACTTGGGCCAGAACATTTCCTGCAGGTAAGGATCAGGAACACAGGTTACACTGCACATGGAGTTCTGCCTAAAAGCAGCATAAATTGAAATACTTACCTCAATTTAGACTTCTAAAGCTGTGGCCCAGCATCATCCTCACCCCTTTTTACTTGCAAAAACAAGTTTGGGAAGGAGGAGGCTTTGAGCATATCTGGATAATTTTTGCCTGAAATAAACTGCTTCAAATAAAGCTGTTGTCCTTTTGCAGAAGGATCAGAACTCTTTTGAKAGAGACAAAAGCCTGTCCCTGATTCATTTTATTCCATCACCAGAGTGCTTGTTAACCCTGGTCACCTCCATCTCTCTTATAGCATGAAGTGCTGTTATTTCTCAGAAAACACTMAGGAGGGACTGAATGTTCTTCAGTTTGCAAGAAGCTGCAAAGAGGTTCAAAGAAAATGTCGTGTCTGGTGTTCAAGAGGAAGGGTTTTATCCCATAAATAGCTAAATCAGAGAGAGGGTGATGCTGTGGTGGCAGGCTGGAGATGAAGGTTTGATTCCCACTGTAATGAGACCTGCCTGGGTAACCTCCCATAAATGCAAAGCTTACAATGGCTCAGCATGCAGTGATTTAAAAGCATATTAACTAGAGCATTTATTAATCTGCAAATGTTTCAGTTTTGATTGTGCTTTGCAAACAAAGACTTTTCTTTACAATAAGACTTTTGCACAACAAGACTTTTCTTTCTTTCTGCCTTCTTTACAGTGAGGGCAACATTCTCCTTTTGCTGCCAGGAGAATGCAGCATGGGAATGGCACCAGAGGGATGGGCAGGGACTGAGCCCAGCAATTCCTGAACTGKTCCCAGAACTTCTGCCCTGGGCAGTGCCCCGAGAGCCTGTGGGGTCTCTCCCTGGGGTATTCCAGGGCTGTGAGCAGATCCTGCTGTGCCCTGAGCTGGGGCAGGGAGGTGGCACCAGCTGCCCGCTGAGCTCCCTTCAGCCCGACCCTGCTGGGGTGTGGGTTATCTCTGTGTGGGTTATCTCTGTGTGGGTTATCTCTGTGAAATTCCTTTGTTCCAGGTGCCCTGGGGAGGAGCAGGATTCCTTCAGCTCCCCAGGAGGATCCCGAGAGCTGGAGCCAGGCTCAGGGTGTGTGCACACTGAGCACCCCGTTCGTGTCACCTCCTCGGGGACAAACTGCACTAAAGCCCTCCTGGCAAATCCTGTACCAGTGAGCAGCAGCACTTCCCACTCCTGTCCTTGTCTCGTGCTGCTGTTTGGAATGAAAAAGGCAAAACACAGAAAGATTTGCGTGTTCATCACTGTGGGTGTCAGGTGTGACAAGTTCAGCAGCTGCTCTGGGATGTGCAGCTGGAAAAGGAGGGGTTTGTAGTGCCAGGTATTCTGCATTTTCATTTACCAAAGTAGGTGAGGTAGGGGCTGAGCAGGACAAATAATTGAGCTTTCCTCATAGAAAYAGAACAGCTGTGAGTGTTTGGAATATCATAGAGAGCTGCAGAATATGTATCAGAGGGAGAGACTCCTCAGTGGGATTAATCAAAATTCTGCTTACTGAGTAGTGACTTAGGTTGGAAATGTGTGTAAGTGGGACAAGKATCATGCTCTAAGTCTGTCTTAAGTGTTTAATACAATTATACTTTAACTGTGCTTTGTGTTATTACTGTATTATCCAGGTTCCTGTATTATCCATCCTTCCTCTGCCCTGGAGAATCCCAGCTGGAGCAGGGCAGCAGGAGAGGCTGGGACCCCCCAGCTGCCCCCAGGGCAGGGCCAGGGGGCTCTGCAGCCTTTGGGTGAGCTGAGCATCACAAGTGCTGGCTGCTGTGAGCAGGCTGAGCTCCCCCACTCCCACCCAGTTATTTATTGGTTTGTATTTCAAATCAGTGCAGGTCTTCTCTGCCTGGCTCTAATTGGAAGGTGCCTGAGGGTATGGGAGCTGCAGCCGTGTCAGCCTGGTCTGACACCAGCTGTAACCATTTCCCCGGAACAACCCCGAATTTCAGGTGGGTGCTGCCTCCCATGGAAGCAGCAGGTGATAGCTGTCATCACAGGAGGRTTCTGAGCAAGGCACAGTTTAGCATCCATAGATCTGTTGCTTGAATTTAATAAAATACATTTTTTTGGCAGCTCTTTGAAATGCAATTAGATTAGAAAACGTCTGAGGAATAGTTGGACAACAGCCTGCAGTCAAATAAAACAATCTTTCTGCATTACTGATCTCCAAAAGGCTCCAAAGAAGAAAAGAAGGGGTGTTTAGCTATTAGAATTAAAATTCTGTCTTGGTGTAGAAGCCACATGAGGAGCAAGGGAAGGATTTTGAGTGAGTGTGGTTTTTTGAAGCAGAATTGCCATTTCCAGGGGCTGAGCCCTTGAGGAATTCCAGCTCATTGTTCCAGCTCTGTTCCTTCTGCCATTTCCACACCAAAGGCCATGGCTGGGCTGCAGTGCCTGCAGTTCCAGAAGGGAATTGCAGCTGGAGTTGCCACCCCACAGGCTTTACCAACCCTAAAGCACACAGGTAGATTTTTTTTCCATCTGCCAAACATTGAGGGCTCTGACAGCTGGGGTGGAGGTACAGAAATGGTTTTAAAATGCCAAATTCTGTCATGCTGGAACGTATCCCAGCTCTGGCTTACAAAGCAACATGGATTTATTGGTGGTCAAAAAGAGGTAGCACTAAAATTAGAATTAATTAGCATGGATGCAGTTCAATAGTGAGCTTTGGCGTCAGGGCTGGAGGAGTTACTGGGAGAGAAGGGCTGGGGTGAGACCTGGGGTGAGAGCTGGGGTGAGAGCTGGGCACTGACACCTCCTCAGCTCCAAAACAGGGRCAGACTCCAGCCCTGTGCTGGTTGCCAAGGGAAGAAAGTGACCTGCCATACTCTGTTACAGAACCAATTTCATAAAACTCAGGGAAATAAGTAGGAAAATAGCATGTTAAAAAAAAAAAAAAGAAAAAAAGAAAATTAAACCCTACTGTTCTAGTGATGTGATAGAGCTGAGAAAAAGAAGCCATCCAAGAAACTTGAATAAGTTTGAAACAGGCTTTCAAATCATCCAGCTCATTTCAGCCCATCTCCTTTCCTAGAAGCATTTCTCTAATGAAAACACTTTTCCTGCCATTAGATTAATTTTCACTTTCTGGTTGGCCTGTGCCTCAACCCACTCAGAATAATGGGCTCCTCTGGAATTTGAATTCCAGCACTGAGCTTTAGCCCTGCCTGACACAGATGTGGTTTGGGAATCTGCTCTCTGTCTGTAACCTGGCACTGCTGGGGTGGACTTGAAGAGCAGGAGGCAGAAATGTGAAGCATCTCATGTGCCCAGGATAAAATCCTGCTCAGACAGAGCCCCAGCCTGCTCTGGGCTGTCCAAGGGACACCTGCACATGGGTCCCTTGGAAGTGAGGAGGTGGCTGTGCACTTATACTGCATCCAAGGAAAACTAACCCAGGGACAGGAGCTGTGGGATGGAGCAGTGCACAGGGACAGGAGCT
>JACDOX010000380.1:270387-284912 GCA_014549065.1 Cardinalis cardinalis
TCTGGCAAACCCAGACCTGACAGGTTTTGGGGCTGAGCCACCTCTCAGACCTCAGACAGAGGCTGGGCCCTCGTGCTGTGGGTTTGATGGGTTATTCCCACTCCATTCCTGCTTCAGAGGCTGGAGCATGAGCCACTGCATTGAATTCTGTTAATTTCTGGTGGATCATCACTGTCTCTCCTTTGGGAATTGGGTGTTTCACCTGGAAGGGGCATCATTCCTTTGTCTCTGCCTCCTCCTGTTTGTCACCTCCCAGGGCTGATCCCACAGGGCACATCACACCTCAGCCCTGCAAAATCGGGGGATCAAAGCTGCTTTGGGGTTTTTCTCCCCTTTGGTTTTCAGCTTCTGCCAAAGAATTGTCCCTGCCAAGTCTGATTTTCACGTGGTGGCAGCCTTGGTGTGTTTACAGGCTCAGGTGAGCCTTGTCCATGTGCAGTGATGCCAGGGGAACGTGGGATGGAGGCAGGGATGCAGTGCAGCCCTGACCCCGAGTCAAAACAACCCTGCTGCTCGTGTCCCAGATCCAATCCTGCCTGTTCCAGCACTCCTGTGTGGTCAGGCTGGGTTCCTCCCTTGCTGGAGAAGCTCCCTACGAGTGGGGRTCCTGCCAGCCTTTCATGGGGTCACTGAAGTTCCTCAATTCTGCTACTGATGCCTTCCTAGACAGGCTCAGTTTAAAGTAACCTGTTACAAAGACACACAGCACATGAAAGATCTGCTCCTTTTGACAYGAAATTGCTTCACCCTCATTCACAGAAGCTTATTTTCCAGTGAATCTCTTTTATTGATCTTTTTTGTCTTCTTCTTCTTGAGGCTGCTGTAGTCAGTGATTTTATTCTCAAGCTTAGATTACTTCTGAGAGTGGCTCAGTAACACAGTGTGATTCATCACATTAGAATATGGAAAGGCTGGAAGCCTCTCCTACTGTGTATAATATGACAAGTACAAGTTCTAGATATGAAAAGGGCCTGGTAAACTCTGAATTTTGCTTTAGTGTTACCAGTGTAGCAATTAAAACATGCAGGGGTTTTGCCTTCCTGTGGATGCCATGGTGAAGGTGCAGCTGCCAAAGGCAGAGGGCTGTTTGTGGCTGTGAAAAACACCAATCCCTTTTTTAAAAATTTCTTAAAACAGGGACGACAACATGGTGGTCGACTTCTAGTAGGCAGAAATGTCCTAAGAGCAAGGCTGCTGTTGGGATTGTGTAGGAGTCGAATGTTAAATCTTTGAGGTCGGTGTATTCGTGGTTCAGTATCACTGGTGACCGATGGCTCTTAGGGTCAGGCTGGGTTCGGTGATTTCGTCTGTCATGTAGAGGATTCGTAAGGACGGTAGGGTGAGCATGACTCGTTTTGTAAAATTTTAAAAGTTTAATAGTAATAAAATGGTTATAAAAATAGCAATATAATTAGAGTGATAATAATTTGGACAATTTGGATTAGGACAATAGGAGATGATAGAAACAAAGAGTTACAGACATCTGGGTACCTATTTTCTGGGCAGCATAAGCCCGAAAAAGCACACACGTTAACGGAGGATTAACCCTTAAAAACAATAACCTGTTGCATATTCATGCATCTCATATATGATGCATAAATTCCATTCAAACACAGGATTCTGTCTGGTCATCGTCAACTTCTCCCTCTTAATCCTAACCGGCTTCTTGAGGGCTGAGCGAGGCAGGAAGAAGTGAGTTTCTTCTGATAGGAAAGCAATAAATTCTTTTTCTCTGAAGGATTTCAGTGTCCTGTGGCTGCTACCTCGCTGCGAGTCCTTTCTTTAAAACAAGTATCTTACATAGCGTAGTTTCTCTTTTAATATTTTGTTATAACCTAAAACAATATTTACCACACTACTTAAGAGAATAAATACAGCATTACTTTCTAACACCACACATATAATATTCATTTTAATATTTGCAGAAAGCCAATCATAAAATACACATTTTTCACAGGGGCTCTGGAGGAGCAATACAAAAAGCTGATCCCGGGCTGCCCCTCTGGCAGATAGCCCAAGTGGGCAGCCTGGTTTCAGTCTGCACTGCTGGGGTCAGTGGGGACACCCTGTCTGCCCCTGAGCAGAGCCACCAGCCTGGGGCAGCAGAGTCCAGGTGACCTCGGAGATCCAGCCTGGCTCTGGCAAAATGGGTGAACCAGAGCTCCCAGAGCAGCTGGGTGTCACTGTCATATTCTCTGAAAATTCTCTTCGCCAGGACTTCTCTCCTGGGAAGCTGAGAAGCCTCAGAAAAGAATAAAAACAATAATTATCTGATTGYTTCACCTGTGCTTGCTGCTTTGGAATGTGGTCTGGAGATTATTTCCCAACAGGTCAATGTTTGATTGGTTTCATGTGAATTGTTCTTACTTAATGACCAATCACCATCAGCTGTGTCAGACTCTGAGGAGTCAGTCAYGAGTTTTTCATTATCATTCTTGTTAAACCTTCTGTCTGTATCCTTTTCTTTCTTTAGTATAGTTTTAGTATAGCATTCTTTAATATAATATAGCATCATAAAAAAATAAATCAGCCTTCTGAGAACATGGAGGCAGATTCTCATCTCTCACCTCATCCTGGACACCTCACAAACTCAACAGCTGGGTAACCCCTGCCTGGCACCACGGGGGTGTCACTGCACCTGGGGACTGTGACTCAGTGTGACACAGCCCTGGTGGCAGCTGTCCCCTGTGTCACTGGCCCAGGCACATCCCTGCTTTCCCTCTCCCTGCCTTGCACAGAGCTGTGCTGCTTTCCAGGGCAGGGCCAGGCCTGCAGCACTCCCTCCTCCTAAAGGTCCAGGGGGAGCAGCTGGAAATGGACAGCCAGGGGTGACACTGGGCTTCTTGTGGGCATGGGGAAGGTGGAAAACATCTAGGAGAGGGAAAAACTTATTTTATAAGCACTGATATGGTTTTGCCTCTTGGAGGCCTGAACAAATACATTTGAACATAAGAGTGAAACTTCATTTTCCTGGAGTACTTTAAAATGAATTTGGTGTATACAAAAATACTATTATTTGAAAACATCATGGTTTTTAACTTCATAAAAGGATGGGGAAAACTCACTGCACTTTGACCTGTACCATCTCTTTAAAATCCTCTTGAATATTTCCAGATTTCTGAAGGTGTCTGTTAGCCTCTGAAGCTTTCCAGGGACTCAAACTCTGGCTTTTCCCTTTTGCTGTCTCATAGTCTAAGATGACGTGCTTCTAATTCCTTGTCTGCTGTTGTAACAAGCAGCTCTGACTTCTCCTCCTTTGCTTGGAAAACGCACAGTTCTGTTTTCCTGTCACTAATTAGTGTGCAGTGCTTTGATGTGCCTGGCTTCTTCTCACCGTGGCTTTCCCTGGGCAGCACCTGCCTTTCCCTCTCCCTCCAGGCTGCGGTCCTGTCTCTTCTGGAGGTGCTGTAAGATGAAGCTTTGCTCATTGCTCTGCTCTTTTCCTGCCCTTTTGCACCCTGGCTGGCTCCTGCTGTTTCCCTGACTCTGCACAAGGTTAGGTGAAGATGACTCCACTTAAACCTGACCCTGGAGATCAGTGGTGCTTTACAGAGTGTGTGTGAGTGCAGATCTATGAATAAGTAATGTCAGATCACTGGCACTCGGATTTTTTTCCTGCTTTCCTCAAGAATGCAGCTCTTTGAGCCCTGTGGTTAGTAGAACTTGAGTTAATAAATAACTGGGGTCAACTGTGCATCAAATCAATGAAAAGACTGCAGTGACAGGCATCTAAAACTTATCAATGATTGCAAGATTTCCATCTTCTGAAAAGCAGTTAACATTTAAAATTGCTGGAGTTGGGTGGCAGCTGGGGGTGAGGGGTGCCTGGGTGTTTTTACCATTAATTGCTCAATGACTTTCAGATTGTTTTGGAAAACACACCTTGGTCCTGTTCACCTGCCTTCATTCACCAGTATTGACAGAATGCAGATAACAACAAATGATTAAACTTCCAGTGCCTTTGCATTGATTATCTCCATCTCAAGCCTTCCTGCTGCACTCTCCTCAGTTAATTTTCAGTGTAACTCCAAGAKAAACACTCCTGTGGTTGTTTCAGCTGTGCCTGTGGAAATGGAAGGAATTATTGTACTGCTTCCAGGAATTTCTAAGGCTCTTGAAAGAGAAGTTGATGGGAAAAAATATTGACTGGAGGAAGCTATAGATCCCTTTAATGGAGAGCTGATAACACTGATGGAAAGCAGAGAGGGAGGCAGGAAAGACTCACAGTSTCTTTGCACAGAGAGGATGGGCACTGAGATTTATGTTACTTTGTACACTTCAGGGAGAGTTTATTAAAGCTGAATTATTCAATTACAACAGACTTGATTGAA
Source organism: Cardinalis cardinalis (assembly GCA_014549065.1). Lineage (NCBI taxonomy): Eukaryota > Metazoa > Chordata > Aves > Passeriformes > Cardinalidae > Cardinalis > Cardinalis cardinalis. The sequence goes on from JACDOX010000380.1 coordinate 274,719, forward strand.
TGAACTGCTTTTTAAAGTGCAGGTAGCACCTTTGTTTTACATGGAGTATAAAATCAACAGCATTAATATTCATAGGAACTTGTTTTGTTTGAATGAAACTGGTTTCAAGTACCACTGGYTGACTGCTTTTAAAATTTAAAAAAATCATTTCACCAATATCATCTGATGAGGAAAAAGTTTAGTTATCTGTGCAACTGAGTTAAGCTGGTTTATGGCAGATGGGAACAGTTCCCACCTGCCTTCTCTTTTGGGGTGTCTGCAATGGGGCTGGGGTAATATTGTCCCTTAAATTACTATAAGCTTGTTCTTGGCACTGATCAGTTCAGGAACTGACTGTTGTAGATGAGCACAGGAATCTGATTTTATCACAAATTACTGGACTTGGGGACATTTAGAGTCAATAATAACAGGGAAYTCTTGATCAATATCTAACAAGTCACAACCAAGGAGTGGGGTTGCTTGGTTTTCAGTTGATTTTGCATTTATAGCAAGAATTTTAACCTACATGCCTTTAGCTGTAATTAGTTAATTGCAGGTGTGTTTAGCCAGAAGTTCTCTGAGTGTACAGGGCTTAAGGGGCTGATCAGGAGCGTCAGGTTTGTGTCTTGGAGTGGGAAATTCCCAAGGGCTGTAAGCCAGGGATGGCTCCTGTCCCAGCCCAGAGGATTCCTCCTGCTGGATTCCAGCTGCCCTGGGGAGCTGTGTCCTGCAGGCCTTGTTAAACTTCTGAGTTTCCATCACTGCTGAGAGCCTGGCTGCTTCCCTCAGATAACRGGGGAAAAGTCCCTTCCACCCCTGTGGCTGCTTTGGGGTTTTTAAATGTGCTTTTCCTTTTAAAGCAGGATGTTGGATTTTGTAGAGCACCGAGGATGTTTGCCCAGCAGTTTTGCCTTGGCTTTGCTCTAGTGAATTTTCTGAGTTTTCCCAGACAGAGCTGATAAAATTTCATGAAGTTCTGAAAATCTCACWGGTTTTGGAGCAGTTGCAAAGCAACTTTTTTCTGTGGTGCTKGCAGAACCCTGGCATGGTTTGGGTTGGAAGGACMTCAAGGCCCATCCAGTGCCATGGCAGGGACACYKYCCMSTGTCCCAGGTGCTCCCAGCCCCATGTCCAGCCTGGCCTGGGGYACTGCCAGGGATGCAGGGGCAGCCCCAGCTGCTCTGGGCACCTGTGCCAGGGCTGCCCACCCTSMMAGGGAACAATTCCTGCCCAAKATCCCATCCAGCCCTGCTCTCTGTCAGAGTGAATCCATTCCCCCTCTCCTGTCACACCAGTCTCTGCCCATCTTCCTTGTTGGCTCCTTCAGGCACTGGAAGGCCACAATTGATTAATTCCTCCCTGATGAACCCAACCAGCCCCTTGCAGGCCCAGGGCCCTGCTGCAGAGGTGTTTTTGACCTGCTGGGTTTGCAGAGCTCCCCGCCCTGAGCCCTGACAGCAATGTCCCCCCAGGCCCTGCTCTGCAGAGCTCAGGAGGGCCCTGCCTGACCCCAGGCTCAGCCATGAGCTCACATTTACACTGAATTTCCCCCAGAGCTGCCTGTGTCCACCCCTGCCTGTCTTTCCCATGGATGTTTCCCTCTGCTATGTGTCAGGGCAGGATTAAGAGCTAAAGAAACCTGCTAATTACTTAGTGGGATCAGCATCTGCTAATGAGCCGGGGTGCAGCAGTCCAGCACTGGTCTGTAACAAATCTGCCTGCAGATAATTTGCTCAGAGCAGATTTTTGTCTGGGTGAGCCAGATCCATGTTTCACTTGAAGCAGTCACCTAATTAGTGGCATTAACAGGGAGGGGTTTCACTTCCAGCAGGGAAAACCCCTCAGGTTCCTGTTCCTGGCACAGGGCAGTGACTGCAGCCCTCCCTGGACCAGTCTTGAAAGGGTTTGGGGCTTATCTGGAGAGAGAAACAATTAAAGGTGGTGATGTGAAGGTGATCATTTGATCAATTTTGTGGGCACCTTGTCCCACCAGCTGCAGCTGCAGTGTGGGTCACCATCTTCCAGTTCTAGACTTGATTGTGCCAGTGATGTCCAAAGAAGGAATCTGGAAAAAAGTTTCTCTCGTGTTGATTTTTAAAAAGTTTGTCACCTTGATGCTTAAATATCAGCTTATTAATGGTATGGCAAAAACCTGATGGGGGTCATGTCTCCCACACCTCCAGAGGCCTGCTGGATTCCCAGAGCRCTTGGATGATGGGAACTGGGCTCAAAGGGAACCAGGAGCCCCCATGCTGTCCCAGCATTGTGAGAGCTATTATCCACCTAGCTGGTTGCCAGCCAGCTCCAGAGAGAAGGTAGTAAAACCCCTATTTATAAGGAATATTCCTGGAGAAAAGTGTAATTTGTAGCACTACATGAGCTGATTACAGTCATTGAAAATCCAAACAATGCAGGAGCACTTGGCTTAAGAAAAGAAGCATTAAGAGCTTAATACTTCCAAGCTGTCAGAGGAGTGACCCAGGGAAGGCAGCTGGAGTTTGGTCTGGATGGATTGGGAGCCACAGACCACAAAGTGGTGCTGCCCTAGCCATCTGCAGGCTCTGGGCATTTCTGTCCTGTGCTGTACCTTGGAGARCCCACTGCATGCACTTGAGAAGGCAGCAAAAATGTAAAAAAACCCCAACATAATGTAAATAGTTAAAGCATAAAATTAAACACCCCTGATGCTTTGTTATTTCATGCCTAGTTAGGCTGAGCTTGTCATAACCTCTAAAAAAGCTTTTGATTTCTAATTCTAAATAGAAATTCAGGAATTTGTATAGCTATTATATTTCATATGGTAATATTTCTGTGTAGTTCACTGTTATATAAAGCAGTGTAAAAAACTGATATTACAAGAGGTGAGTAATTAAAAGCTCAGATCTATATTTCTCTTACCCATGGAAATCTTTGCCAGAGGCAGCATTAGTATTTCAAGTTAATCACCTGTCCCAGCAGCACATTTGGACCTGAGGATGCACTGAGCTGAGCTCTTTTGTTTCTTAGTACAGGGAGATGGCCACACTCCAAAGGAATTGGCTGGAAAACAGCAGCATAAAAGAACTTTTTCCTATTTTTAGGTGATTTTTTCCCCCAGTGAGCCATAACCAGCATGGTTTGAGGAAAAACTTAAAAATGGAGAAAAACCTTGTGGTATCAGCCACGCTTCTCCCAGCACTTTCTAGTGTGTGATGGATGGACATGAAGGTCAGTGATCCCACACCTCTCAGATCTTTTCCAAGCAATTTGTATTCTCTTGTGTAAAACTTCTCTCTTTCTGGGCAGAAACACATCTTGCTGCAGGGCTCACCCTGCCTGTGAAAGGTTCTGTGGGAGCAGTGATCCTGTCTGGCTCACACACTGGTAGCTCTTTTTTCCCCTGGTGCATCAGCTGGGGAGATGAAATTCTGAGTTCCTAGAGATGAGTAAAACCAGCAAAAATTCTGAGTTCCTAGAGATGAGTAAAACCAGCAAAAATTCTGAGTTCCTAGAGATGACTGAAACCAGCAAACCCCTGAGAGGGCTGGGAGGCTCTGTGATGCTTTTGGGAGAAGATGGTACAAAGTAATTTCTTTCTGATGTTATTTTATCTTTTGCTGTCTCATTATGATGGATGTTGAGCTGGGTCAGAAGCCCAAACTTCCYACAACTGTACCCAGTGGAGTGATGGAGATTTCTATCCAATTAAATTCCTTGTTCTTTCCCTTTGCTTATTGCTCCTCTCAATGTCATTCTGGGGAGCTCTACGTACTTGAGGCATGTCAAAACCACAAGTTTAAGTTATGTACACCATAGGTCAGTTCTCGTTCAGTTTGCTCTCCATCTTTTATCTCCCTGCTCAGAAAACCYTCTAAGGAATATTCATATTGTCTAACTTGGCATTAAAATAAACACTTCAGCTTCATTACTTTCACACACTTGATTTAAATACTTGAAGTGACTGATGAATTCTAAATTATGTTCAGCTGCACAGAAGCTTTGCTGAAATTTTATAGAACTGGAGTTTGGGTTAATGGTATTAACTAAAGCCATTTATTGGTCAAGACATGGTGTTTTATGGAGAACATTAATGTAAAAGGGAGCTGACAGCTTTGGATGATCCAGCACACATATTCCTGTGGCAGAAGCCTGGGAGGTGCTGCTGCCAGAGCACCAGTGAATGCTCATTACACATTTCAGGGAATGAGTGTTTGCTGCTGCTCACCACAGCTGCAGAGTGTCTGAGGGCAGTTCCCAGGCTGGCAGTGGATTGAGGCTCCTTTTCCAGAGAGAGGAAACAAGGCATGGCTCCCTCACACTGTTTCATATCCATTAACTCCAGCTCAGGACTGAGTGTGAAGTTTCCCATTTCCCTGTTCCCTGCTCCTGGCTGGAGCTCCCAAAGGTTCTTCCCTGTGCCAAGGCTGTCTTAGAACTTCAAACTGCCCCATTCCCATCCAGTCCCTGCTTACCTTTGCCAATTCAGACCTATTTCTGCTAATGAAATGATGCTTTTTCACTGCAGTAGTCTTTTCTCTGTCCTGGGAAACAAATTTTTAAAAATAACACTGAAATATTTTGTGCCATTACAAATAAGTGAGTGAAGATGAAGATGGACACTTGATGTATGCGTGGTTGACACATTTGATATATGAAGTTTTGCCGCATTTCAGGACATTGTAGCTGCATTCAACAACTTATTACCTCAAGGAGTTGAAGTTCATCRCTCTTTACAACACTTTTTTCAGCCTCTGAAATGCATCAAGGGCACCATGGTAATGGTTTATTGTGCTGTGAAAAGGGATCGATTTTTATAATGCAGTTACAGCAATTGGGGTGTCTCAAGGCAGCTCTCAGCACTCTCTTGCAGTCACACATTGGAGAGTTTGGGTTTCAGAGGCTGTAAAAAACAAAACAAAACAACCCAACCCAAAAAAMCCCCTACAAAATGAAAAAAACCCCACTCCAAACCAAACCYCAAACAAACCACCCTGGCTGACAAAATTTGCTGGTCCTGATGTATGGACTATTCTTCCATAAGGAAAAGGCAGGATAAAGGTTGGTTTGCAGAGCTTAATCAGGAATTGTACCAACACTGCAGCTCTTGGCATCCATCAGGTCAAAAACTGGGTCTGCTGCTCTTCTTTATTTTAGTAAGAGTTTAAACAGTTTCCTTTTGGATCAGAACAGCTGGTTCTGATCTTAGGTTTACTGATGGAGTCCTGTAGTTGTATGAATTTTGAAAACATTTACATCTTTAAAACTCAAAAATCCCTTGAATTTCYAGGTGTTTTCATAAATACTCAAGTACTTTTCCCTAATTTCCTCAGGGTTTTTTTTTTCTCACGGCACTTTCAAACAGAATTTTCTGCTGAATGGACTGAAAAGTTTCCCAACTGTAGKTCATAAAATCATCACTCAGACCTTACTGTTCCTGGAGCAATGTTTTGATGTAGTCACTTTTGCCATGCTAAAAACTTTTCCGAGTGTCTGAGAAGGCCCAAACTGCTCCTGGAAAATGGTGGGAGATGAATGAATGAGCTCAGTTCACCTGTGCTGGCTTTCTGGGTCTGTCCTACCTGACCATGAGGAGCTTGTAGGTGTCAGAAAAGATTGGAGTTGTAAAGCAGATACTGTTCCTCATTCCCTGCTGGTTTCTGATGAACAGGAAGAAAAATTTCCTGGTGTTTCTCTGGGCGTTRGTGAGAGCCTCAAATTACCAGAAGGGTCGGAGGAGTGCTGGGGTAGCAACTTGGGGCAACTTCCAGAAGGTTTTTGTGTCAAGCTAACCAAAATTTGGCTTTGGAAGCTGCTGGTAGATGTTCTCTGTGTAGCCACAGCTCTCTTCATGTGATTCCCAAGGAGATTTCCTGGGAATCGCARCAAGAAGCCTGAGAAAAGAGAAAACAATTCTTATCTCTATTCTCTGCCCCTGTTGTTTTGCACATTTGGAATGTGTTAGGAAGATTGTTTACCTGAAGGGAGTTCTTAATTGCAGCCTGGTGATGGTTGTTTATATTAATTGGCCCGATGGGTCAAAGCTGTGTCCTGGCTGTCTCAGGCAGTCACAGGTTTTCCTTTAGTATYTMTCTTTGTATGGTATAATACAGTATCTCTYTATTATAATTATAATATAGTATTAATGTAGTACAATATAGCTTTAATGAAGCTTTTGTTGAGCATTCTGAGTGCATGGAGTCAGCTGCCAGTCACTCCCAGACGTTGGGGTCACCCTGTATCCGATGGTCTCTGGCCATGTGGTCGGGAGAAACCTGCACTGCTGGGACACGGGCATAACTTCTACACGGTTTTTGTGTCAAGTTTGCTCAAATCTGGGTTTGGAAGCTGCGGGTGGATGGTGTCTGGTGCCCCGGTCAGGAGGAGGATGGGGAGCTGCCCTGCTGGGTGGGTTTGTCCTTGGTGCCGTGGCTGGGGCTGGGATGGAGCAGCAGGAGCTGAGCGGGTCCCTCTCACCCCAGCTCCTTCCCCAGGGTTTCTGTGATTTCCCCGCCGGCACTCGGCTCCCCCGGCAGAGCAGGGATCTCTAACGAAGGCAGACATTGCCCTCTCCCGGATCCTGCACGAACCGTGGAAAATGTGGGAAATGCCCTCCCAGCCTCTCCAAATCCATCATCTCTCTGCCCTGCCTTCATCCCCTTCCAGCCTTGAGGAACCGCAGGAATTTAATAGAAGGTGTCTGGTGAGAGAGCAGCGTTTGGGGGGACAAAATGATTTAATTCAAACCGTTGTCTTAGCAAAACTCCTCARACAAGGGACTGATCTGCTGACTCACCAGCAGGGTTATTTTTGATGGAGTGGTGCTTCAAGCAGCATTGTTTTTAGCAGAAAACAATCTGCTCATCTGCCCCCCTTCAGCAGATGCTTTGTGTGAGAGAATACTCAACGTATAAAAAGTTTAATAGGATCCTTGGATCGTGGAGCATATGCACACTATAAATACCCTTCAGTTAAACAGGCTGGGCTTTGAAGCTTCACATTTGGATGTTTTGCTGAATATCTACCATTCTTTTTTAGAATGAACTTTACCTAGTGGACTGAAATATTTTCTATAGACTGTGTTAGGATCTCTTTCTGTGGGGGAAGAAAAAAATCTGCTATAGGTAAGAGAAGTGTTTAGAAGATGATGACAATATTCTTCTGAAACATCTATTATTGAAACMTGCCAGGTTGTTTAACTTCTGAAGAACACGGGCTTGGTGAATAGCCTTCAATCAGCAGCTGAACAAAATAACTGCTTTAACAGCAGCTTTTTGTACTGAAAAGGGGGGAAATAGCATTTCAGCAGTTCCCTGAGTCTCCTGAGAAGCTGTGTCTGTTTTGTTYAGGATCTCTGGTACCAGGGATAGAAGTTTATTCTGATGCAGTGGGATCTCACTGGTTTGCTTCATTCTGGTTTGAAAATATCTGACATTTTCATATTCTCTTAAGTGGAGCAAAGTGAGTACTTGTAAAARCCTCCACAGGCACTTTGGTATGGGAATTGCTTCTGTTCGAACAAAATGCTTCCACATCTGATCCTGCTCCAAGCAGCAGCAGCAGAAGGGAGGGTGGGAGTAGAGTGGAAGCAGCAAACCCCTTCATAACCACGTTTCTAATTTTGAGACTACCAAAAATAACCACATTGAGGACATGGTGAGATAGGCTTTGTGCTGGACATCYCTAAGCTATTCAAAAACAAAACACAAAACAGAAAAAACCCAGCAAAACAAACAAACAAACCCCAAAGCTGAACTCCAAAACCTTCTACCTTTGCATCCWGACAGATTTTCTGTGTATTCTATTTGCTGCAAACCTCTCTCCTTGCACCATCCATCTGCAGGGACTGCACCTCCTAAAGGCAGAGTTTTGGCCAGCCAGTTGCAGTACCATCATGCTGAATTGCTCTGTCTCTAGACAACTCATTCACCTCTTAATCTCTGAGCTTTCAYAGTTTTATGTACAGCAATTCTTTCTAAAATGAAGTCACAGATTTTTATTAACCTCTTATAGCAAGGATCATCATGAATGAATGGTCCTGCATTATATGAGCTGAGTTATTGCCACTGAAAACTTTGAAACCTTGCCCTAAATTCTACATTTAAGTTACCTAATATGTTCACTGAACCCTTAAGATGTAGACAGACACACACTGTGCAAATAATTTTTATTTAGAAGCAAATTTTTAAACTGCATTTTTGCYATTTACAGATGTTATTTTCATCTARAAAGTGATCCCATACAAGTTATAACAGGTTCCACTTTTTGCTTGTTTGTTTATCAGAATGCTTYGTAACTCCGTGCAGGGAAATACTGTTACCATCAGCTTTTTAAATCAGTCTGTGTCGCAGACATCTTTTATGGAAAATCCTTTCCTTAGGATTTTTCCTCCTGAGAAGCTGAGAGGCCTCAGGAACAAATGTAACCAATGGTTATCTGCTGCTGTGGAATGCAACAGGTGCAGCTGGGACTGGCTCATGGGGTTGTTTCTAATTAATGGCCAATCACAGTCAGCTGGCTTGGACTCTGTCCGAGACACAAGCCTTTGTTATCATTCCTTCTTTTTCCATTCTTAGCCAGCCTTCTGATCAAATCCTTTCTTCTATTCTTTTAGTATAGTTTTACTATAATATATATCATAAAATAATAAATCAGTCTTCTGAAACATGGAGTCAGATCCTCATCTCTTCCTTCATCCTGAGACCCTTGTGAGTACCATCACAAGTCTAGGCCGTGATATTTTGGAGTAGAAAGCACTGAAAAAAGGATCAGCTCCACCTAAAGCTTGGTCCTTTTCATCCTTTTATGTTTGTTCAAAAATTCCCATTTTGTTCATTTTGGTTTCCCATTTTGTTCATTTTGGCTTTGCACCTTTCCTGACCCCAAGAAGTTCGGACAGAGGTTGATCCTAAACCCKCTCTGGTGTTGTGAATGGATTGTGTTCCCAAAATAAAGCTTCTGGGCAATAGCTGCTTGAAGAGTAATGAAACAGCAAAAGCTCTGGAGTTTTACCTGAAGTGATGCAAACACACAGGAGAAGCTGTGGCCCTGAGGAAGGCCAGGCACAGCTCATTAGGAGCAGGGCTGAAGTTCTGGATCCGTCCGGGCTCGGGTGTGGCCGTGGAGGCTCCCGGTGCTCCAGCACCGAGCTGGGTCCTGTGCACACACAACAAATGTTTAATTTCAGCGAGGCAGCTCTCATTAGGCAGTGAGTCAGGCTGCTATAAATACCCCAGCCCAGGCAGACTTGTGCCATATTGTATCAGTGTCTGCAGGCAGTGGGTGAGAACTGAACTGACTCATGGGGTGACTCACGGCAGAGCCGGCCCCGCTCAGCATCCATCTGCTGCACAGGGAGCAGGGCAGGAGCAGGGATGCTGGGCTTTTGGGGATGCTGGGGTTTACCAGGAGCAGGGATGCTGGGCTTTTGGGGTGCTGGGGTTTACCAGGAGCAGGGAATGCTGTGGCTTTTGAGAGCAGCAGGGATGCTCTGGTTTTTGGGAAGCAGGGAATGCTGTGGTATGTCAGGGGCAGGGGATGCTGTGATCTGCTGGGATCATGGATGCCGTGGCTTTTTGGGAGCAGCAGGGAATGCTGTGGGATTTTGGGAGTGGCGGATGCTGTGGTTTTTCAGGAGCAGGGGATGCTGTGGTTTTGAGGATGTTGGCATTTGTCAGGAGCAGGGAATGCTCTGGTTTGCTGGGAGCAGGGGATGCTGTAGTTTTGAGGATGCTGAGGTTTGTCAGGAGCAGGGGATGCTGGGGTTTTCGGGAGCAGGGGATATTGTGTTTTTGAGGATGCTGTGGTTTTTTGGGAGCAGGGGATGCTGTGGCTTTTGGGAGCAGGGGATGCTGGGGTTTTTTTGGGAGCAGGGGATGCTGGCATTTGTCAGGAGCAGGGAATGCTCTGGTTTTTTGGGAGCAGGGAATGCTGTGGTCTGCTGGGATCATGGATGCTGTGGCTTTTTGGGAGCAGGGGATGCTGTGGCTTTTGGGAGCAGCAGGGATGCTCTGGTTTTTTGGGAGCAGGGGATGCTGGGGTTTGTCAGGAGCAGAGAATGCTCTGTTTTTCTGGGAGCAGGGGATGCTGTGGTTTTTCAGGAGCAGGGGATGCTGTGGTTTTAAGGATGCTGGGGTTTTGAGTATGCTGGGGTTTTTCAGGAGCAGGGAATACTCTGGTTTGGAGGGTGCTGGGGTTTGTCAGGAGCAGGGAATGCTGTGATTTTGAGGAGTAGGGGAT
>JACDOX010000380.1:285304-301329 GCA_014549065.1 Cardinalis cardinalis
AGGGATGCTCTGGTTTTGAGGGTGCTGGGGTTTGCCTGCAGCAGAGATCATTTCTGAGCCCGTTTCTGTCCTCACCCTGAGTCGTTCCGTGGCCATCTGGCCCTTCCCAAGGTGCTGAACTCATCCCTTCACTTGCCACAGGAAGCTTTAGGGTTGAAATCCCTYGTCCTGAGAGGAGGAACCGGGGCTTCCCTGGGCCTTGGCAGTGCCTGTGGTGCCCCAGAGCTGCCCCAGGCCAGCAGCTGGGTTTTCCCACCTTGGCAGTTCCTGTTGTCACAGCAACGAGGTGATTCCTCTTTGATTGTGGCAAAGCAGAGCCTCTGCACTTTGAATCATTTTGCATTTTGTGCAGACCTGCTCCCTCAACAAAATTATATATTACTGCAACATGACTATTCCTGGAACACACATTGCCCTGGATTAAAGGGCAGCCCTCTGTTTTTCCCACTTTATTGTCATGGAATAACAATAGCACTATAGGGACTTCCAAGACTTATTATTTCACATACACTAACCTTCAGTTTCAATTAAAGACTAAAATCTGAACCACCTACATTAATAGCTTGCTTCCATTCTATTTTTATTTTTAAAGCCTCCCTTATATCTGTGCCTCTAATTATACCTTCTGGAGAAGCTCCCCAGACTGGTAATGAAGTGTTCACCAGACACTGAGAAAGCAGAGATCAGCTCAGAGCTGCTGGCAAGYCTCTTGTGCTCTGCTTACAAGGGATGACTCACTCCTGGCATTTCGATTTCCTCATCTGCCAAAACCAGCCTTGCCCAAACTCAAGCAGGCAGAACGTTCAGTGGCCACGTCAGGTTTGATGGCACAGCCTTCATTTCTCCTTCTGCCTTCATTTCTCCTTTTGCCTTCGTTTCTTCTTTTGCCTTCGTTTCTCCTTCTGCCTTCATTTCTCCTTCTGCCTTCATTTCTCCTTCTGCCTTCATTTCTCCTTTTGCCTTCATTTCTCCTTTTGCCTTCATTTCTCCTTTTGCCTTCATTTCTCCTTTTGCCTTTCTTCCCCAGACTGACCAGCTGGTACCTTCTCCCAGAGTCCATGGCTGTGCTTCAGACAGCTCTCAGCTCCCCTTTTGGTCTCACAGAGGCAAACCTGCTGTGGCTTAGGGAGGATGGATGGATGGATGGATGGATGGATGGATGGATGGATGGATGGATGGATGGATTGGAAATTTAGAACCAACCCCAGCAAGATTTTTCCCATGAAAGATGGAAAAGATCTCATGACAGATCACTAAGGAAATCACAGTATCATGAAGGTTGGAAAAAACCTCTAGGATCAAGTCCAAGCATTAATCCAAAATATTTACACTGAGCCAGGGTTTGAGCAGTGAGGCTTTGGGCTCTGCACCAAACACTCCAGAAAGCTTCTCTTGCCTGCAGGAGCTTGGGTTTGAGTCTGTAGGTTTAGATATTCAGCTGTTTGCTAAAAAATTTAAAAATGCTCGTGTTACCCATGTCTATTAAATCCAAACTGGGCTGAGAAGCTTTTCAGATGTAGAGAATTCATCGTGCCTAAGCTGACCCCACTAGCCTTGGCTGATGAAACTTTCTCTCCATGTTTACTTGGGGTTCTGTGTCCCAGTTCATGCAGCCCCTCAGAGGAAGGGCATGCAGGGCTGATTTAAAAGGAAAACCCCGCTCCTCCTGCTTTGCCATCCCTCTCAAGGCACGACCTTCAGCCCTCTCCCCCTCCCTGGGACACTGAACAGGCTTTTTGTGGGATTTCTCAGCTTGCTGAGCTGCCTCGGGAGCTGCTGCCTTTGTTCTGCCCATGGATCTCTCCCAGCAGCCTTAGGAAATGCTGATTTTGTCCTATATAAGCAATCCACATGTATCTTTGTAATCTTCCTCAGCATTGAAAGATTTAGAGTGTCTTCAGACATTAAAAGTCCTTTGAGTTGAACACTGCAGCCCTAAGTGTGTCAGCTCTCAGTTTGGGCCCATCCAAAGGCACAGGAAAGTGCTTCTCTCACAAAGCCTGCAGCCTAGAAGGCCACARCTCCACTTTGTTATCTGAAATATGCAGCTAAATATGAAGAATTTGTTTCTTTTTTTGTTTTCTCCATTATTTTTTAGGCATAAAGAAAAACTACCACTAAGAAATAGCTTTTTGATGAGGCTGAGGGTCAGGAACCAGCTGGATAGTCCATCATAATTGTATCAGCRTTGTCAGAAAACTACTGCTGGTTGATCTCACACATTTGCAGCTAGTTCTAGATTTTAATTTTGGTTGCATTTTAAGTTAGGCTAAAATTATTATTTTTCTGGAGCAAACATTACAAGAAAGTTCTAGTTTATTATTTATTAAATTGGAAGCCAATGAACTTTTCTTCCAGCAACAAAACCATTCAAWGAAACATTTTTAAAAACATTTTTAAAAAGAAAAAAACCCTGCCGTACTGTGGCTGGTGGAGCTGGGATTAACAGGGATGATTTTCTGGAGTTCAGCTGGAATCCCCCAGCTCTGCAGACAGAACAGATTTACCTGCTGCASCTCTGAGCTGCCCCCAGCACCATCTGTGTCCCTCTTGCCTGGTGGCAGTGGCACATTGCCCTGCTCCCCCTGAGGAGCCCAGAGGGGTCCATGTCTGCAGGTTACACCCCAATAATCTGCTTGGGGAAGTTCCTTTCAGCATTTTTATCCAGGGGCCTTCAATCATCCTCCTTCTGTGAGAAAGCAAAACACTGAACCTGCCATGAAATACAATTTTGTTGGGTCTTTTCTTTGCAAAGGGCAACTGTGTGGGCAAAGATCTCAAAGGAGGATTTTAGAGAGAGAAGGAGAAGCAGCCATTCACCCTCTCCTGGAACCACAGCTATTGAGCCCAACGTGAGGCTGCTTTAAAAAATAGCAATGTTTTTGCCTTGTAAAGCAGAGTGCAATGGGCAATGCTCTGCCCCAGAAGGTGCTTGATACTGAGTCCATTCAGATTTCAAAGACAGTCATGGATGAAAAATGCACCCGGGCTTATTAACTTCTAAGCTGCTCCCACGGCTGGGGACTCGCTGAGCTGTAAGTTCCTGGGCACAGGGGAGGATCAGAGTGTGATGGAATTGCAGAGCGTGCAGTGTAAGTGACCTTGGGCAGCAGCCTCTGCTCACAGTCACATCAGCCTGGGGCTGGAGCAGTTTGCTCAGGGCTGTCCAGGGAGATCCTGCAGACCTCCAGAGCTGAAGGTCTCACAGCTGCCCTGGGGCTCTCTTCCAGTGCTGTGTCATCCTCAGAGGAAAAAAGGACATTTTAGCCAGGAATTCCCCGTCCCAACCGGGCTTCTGTCCCATCCCCATCCTCAGCACCTCCTCCCAGGTGCCTCAAAGCTGCTGCTGCCTCCAGGCCAAACAGCCCCAATTTCCCTCCCTCCTGTCCCATTCCCTGGGGGTCTGTGAGAGGTGGGGTCTGCTGGACAATGCTGGCCTTGCCAAGCTGAGATCTCCTCAGGACCTGCTGCTCTAGCAAGACTTTTATTCTGAGAGCCACATCAGAATCAAAGGTCAAGAACTTTGTATTTTTGTTACTTTTTAAAAAAAATTTAAAGTTCTTGTTGGGATTTTTGGTGATTTGTGTGTGTGTGTGTATTTGTTGGTTTGGTGGGATTTTTTTTGTTTAGTTGTTGGTTTTTTTTGGTTTTCCTGGTTTGCTGTTTCAATAATAACAGATGGTGAAGTTGAGTACTGTTCTGATATTTTGTGCATGGATTTTCAAATCACCAAACTGAAGTGTGTCCCATAGTGTGGTCCCTGCTCAGGGTGTTCTCTGGTGATCCACAACACAAACAGAAAACAAATTGTTTCATAACCTGCTGTTCTATTTTCAGATATTTGCATGGGAGAGAGACTTACTGCTTTAGACAAACTGCTGTTCAAGAAGCTTATGGTTAGAATTCATTATAATATTTCTATGATTTCTACTCCTATAGAATTGTGCACTTTACATAAGAATTGCTTTGAAAGTGTTTTTATTTTGAATTTCATGACAAGTAGAATAAACATCRCAGTAATATATTCTGATTGTGTTATTAATTATGCCCTAAAAGAGTTCTGATATGTACACTAGACTCAAAATTTGGTATGCACTTTGTATTTAATTCCCAAAATCACTTCTTGTAGTATGTACTGTTGGTAGCTGCTTTCTGCAGAGGAGAACTGAAATGGGATAAACACACAGGACTGCTCCTGTATTAATTATTCTGGCATAGTATCAGAATTTCTGGCTTTGTTTCAAACYATTTCTGCACATAAAAGAATAATAACAGAAAGTTCCATGGCTCAACCCTGTGCCTGCAAACTTTTCAAGATGCTGCCCTTGGCTGAACTGCTGAATATCTTAAATTTCAGTTTGAAATGGGAATGTCTGCTGCAGCTTTCCCATTTCTGGAGGTTTGACAACAGAGGCTTGCTAGGAGCTGTCCTAATTGCTTTTGTTGCTCTGGAAGGTCATTTAAGTTCCTTAAATATGCTTTTAATATGCATAACCAAAGAGGGCTGTGCAGCTATGAATAAAAAAGAGCTGCAATAGCTGATGCATTAAAGAAAGCTGGTGTGCAGAGGTTTTTAGGATTATTCTGGTGCCTCCCTGCATTCCCAAGGTCAGCAGTTCCCAGCGTGGCTGGCACCCAGCAGGCTCTGGGATGAGCAGCAGCTGCTGCCAGCAAACAGAGCTGGCAAAGGCCACTCGAGGGGGTTTTGTGTCTGTAAGAGTGGCTGTGCTGTGCTGTGCTGTGTGCTGCTCTGGGAGCACAGAGCCTGCTGTGTGCAGCCTGGGAGCTGCTGCTGGCACCCCCAGCTCTGCCTGCACAAGGGTTGCTTTGTGGAGGAAGGTGCAGGAGGGTCTGGAGAGGTCTTGGAGTTTGGTTGTTCATTGCAGCCCCGAGATGTGCAGGATGTCTCGGCCTGCACGGCTGAAGAACGAGTCAGAGCTCTTCAGCTTTCAGTCAGTTTTCAGTCTTGATGTTGTTTATTAATTCTTATCTATAAAATTGTCTTTCTGCCCATCCGAGGTCTGCTCAGCAGGGCAGCCACAGGCACCCTGACCGCCCCCGAGGCGGTGCTGTCCTTTTATATTACAAACCACCTATGACATATTTACACTTAATTCCCAATACCTATCACCCATGTTAGACAGTGCACTTCTATTCCAAACCAATCCCAAAGTGCCAACATCACTGCAGAAAGTGGAGACCAAGAAGAAGAAAGGCTGGACACGCCCAAGTTCCTCCATCTTGTCCCAAAACCCCCATTCCAAAAATCCTCAAATCTACATTTTCACCCTGTGATAATTTCATTATTATACTATTCAAACTTCTGTGGCTTTCAGGCCCTCACACAAAGCTGGTGATTTGCTCCAGGGGCCATAATCAAACCCCCAGGTGCTCTGGGCTGTGTGCCAGGGTCTCTGAGCCCCCCGCGGGGTCCTGGTGACTCTGGACACCCGGAGGGATGTGCTGAGTTCCAGCAGAGAGGATGGAGGGTTGGTTTTTCATTTGCTCTTCATTCACCAAAATAATCTGCCTGGGGACATTTGGGGTTGTTCAGCCTGGAGCCAAGGAGGCTCAGGGGGCCCTTGTGGCTCTGCACAGCTCCTGCCAGGAGGGGACAGCCGGGGGGGTCGGGCTCTGCTCCCAGGAACAGGGACAGGAGCAGAGGGAACGGCTCAGGCTGGACCAGTGAGAGTTCAGCTTGGATGTCTTCACCAGTGGGAGTTCAGCTTGGAAATATTTCTTCACTAAGAGAGGAGTTAAACATTGGCACAGGCTGCCTATGGCAGTGGTGGAATCCTCGGTTTTTTGGTCGTGGAGGTCTCTTCCTGCCCTCCTAATTCTGTATTGGAAGTTCCAGAGAACCAGCACTGACATCTACATGCTTGGTTKAGAACCAAACTTACTATTAAACTTACATTGAAATTATTATTAAACTGAAGAGTTCTGGTGGAAAAAATGAATCCTGTTTCAGGTAGTGCTGAGAGTTGTGGTTTGCATGAAAACTTTATCCCAGTCATAACTTGCATTGTAAAAATGAACAGAAGTTGGGGAAGAGCGAGAGCRTTGGCAAAGGGAATCCTCTGCCAGAGTGGGAAATGCAAAAATATTCCAAGAGTTACCACTATCCACAGTTCTGCATAATTTGGAGCCAAAAGGGTGTTAGTGAATTTAAATAATTTTTTAAAAATGTATTAGCGTGTAGAGGGGAAATGCTGGTGGAAAGAAACTTTGAGAGTGAAATGCCTTTAGATTTGAGCTGTACCCAGCATGGGCTGTGTGACCGTGTTCACAGGGGTCTGAGGATGAGGGGAGAGATGAGGATCTGACTCCATGTTTCAGAAGGCTTGATTTATTATTTTATGATATATATTATATTAAAACTATACTAAAAGAACAGAAGAAAAGGTTTCATCAGAAAGCTAACTAAGAATAGGATAAGAAAGAAAGAAAACAAAGGTTTGTGGCTTGGACTCTCTGTCGGAGCCAGCTGACTGTGATTGGCCATTAATTAGAAACAACCACATGAGACCAATCACAGCTGCACCTGTTGCATTCCACAGCAGCAGATAATCAATGTTTGCATTTTGTTCCTGAGGCCTCTCAGCTTCTCAGGAGGAACGATCCTAAGGAAAGGATTTTCCWTAACAGATGTCTGTGATGGGGCTGCTGTTGCCTCCTCAGTCCCTGAAGCCCAGGCTGAGTTCAGTGTGTGGGACCCAGGGGCAGGGTCAGGGGGCCCCGGGGGTGTTGGGGGGTGGGATGTGGGGCGGGATGTGGGGTGGGCTCTCGGGGGAGCTGTTTGGGTGGATGGCTCAGAGCARTGCTGTGGGTTTGTTGTTGCAGCTCTGGCAGCACGTGCTCAGGCACATGTTGGTTTGGATTCTCGTGTTCAGCTGACTCATCTCAAATCACTCTGGCTGCAGGAGAATGCAGGGACTGAGAGCACACACTGAATATTGGTGCTTTTGAGTGTTTTAGGCAATACAAGTAGGGTTTTTTAAGCTTCCATTGTCTTAGAACTGTCCAGAAGTTCCTGTCTAAAATCTGCCCTAATTCTGCAGATTCAGCTGTGCAGTGTCAGTCCCCTGCTTTATCTGCAGGTACCAGGTGAGGAGAATATTCCAGATGCTTTCCCACGTGCAGCTGCTCCAGAGGTTTTCCTGCCCATCACACAGGCTCTCTGTGTGTGCCATGTATTATTGACAGGGCTTTTTCTCCCAGGAAATCCCCTTTGGATATCCCATTGCTCTCCTCCTGTGAGTTACAGCTTCAGGGGCAGCCTTGCACTGAGCTGTTCTCCTCCTGCATTCCTGCAGTTCTGAAATTCATTCCTCATTGCCCAGAGCAGCTGTGGCTGCCCCTGGGTCCCTGGAAGTGTCCAAGGCCAGGTTGGAGCCACTGGGGACACTGGAAAGTGCCCCTGCCCACGGGGGCACTGGATGGGCTTTAAGGTCCCTCCCAAGCCAAACCATCCTGTGATTCTGGGATTATCCCACTGAAAAGTTCTTATTTGAAATTACTGACTCAATGACCCTGCATCAGCAAACAGCACCAAACTGGTGTCACTCCCTGTGAACATTTCAGAAAATCCCTTTGCTGACCTTCYTGTCAGTTTAAAATGCATTTTACAAACCAATACAGCACATGCATGACTTAGAGGAGCCCCTTGGGGAGCCAGGTGACTCCAGACCTCAGCTGGGATTTCTTTATCTCATCCTCATGTTCTCCTATRAGCCTGTAGTGAATTTGCATTTCAGCACTGAATCCATGCAATACCCAGCTGGGGTTTGGTTTGTGTTCACCCTTTGGAGAGAGGTGACACTGGTGTCTGTATTAACATATTGACAGATTTATTGATATCAGTTGTCTTCAGTCTTGCCTGTTTAATTAATAAAATTGATCTGCTGAACATCTAGCTAATAATTCTGGCACAAATATTCCAGCTAGTCTTGTTACTAAAATGGAATTTCAGCCTCTTRTTGTGGAATCTGCCATGAGTCTGGTTGCCAAAATAATTTAATGATCCTTAATTTGTGGTTTTTGCTTCATCTAAAATGCTTAAGCTGGATTTTATTGCAACAATTAAGGACAAAATAGTTAAAATGGCTTCACAGAAAATAAATGCAAAGGAATAATCATAAAATCCCAGCTTATTTTTATGTAGAAAAGATGAAACAAATAAATTTAATGTCAGCGTGTTATGTAAGACCCATTGAACAGCAGCTGCAGTCAGAGTTTAAAGCTAGAATAAAATACATGATTAATGTGCACCAAGGATGTAGGAAACACTTCTGAACTTCTTTTATCTTTTATTTGCAGCCCAGTTGGCTTTTCTGGCTTAGCTAATTGTTGGGTAAATGACTTTGTCATTCTGGGTTAGGTCAGAAAAACCCATTAAAGGACAAAAGCACCTGCAGAGTCAGTGACACGTGGGATGCTGGGCTGGAGGCTTCTTCTCTCACCTCTCTGCAGTGATTAATGATCACACTGCCCATTAATTCCCTAATGCTTGGGAAGCCTCTTCTGGTGGCAGAGATGGCTCCACTGAGAGACCAGGCGAGGAGCAGGCGTTAATTGCATCCTGCTCATTAGGGTTTGTTCTGCTGCTGGCCCTTCCTTGGGGCTGYACCTGCATCACCTCCCTGCTGGAAGGTCCATGCAGGAGGATCCACCTGGATTTTGCAGCTCCATTGTCCACAGRATGAAGGAATGCATCTCAACAAATATGTTGTGCTTCTGCAATGAATAGGGGAAGAAATAGATATCAAATTAACCCAAGTTATATAATACAGTTATAAGTTATATATAATTAAAAACCTTCCCCAGGCTTGCAGCATCAGGATTGCTTCCCAGCTCCCCATTGCAGTGGGGACTCCAGGCAGATTCTTTATTGCTGGTTTTTCAGCAACAGCTGCCCAAACCCCTCCTGGCTCCTTGTCCCTGCTGTTCCCAGGCTGTTCCAGGGATTCCTGCTGCTGCTGCTGGCACTGCCTGTGTCTGAAATAGTCCAGGCCTGGGTTTTTACTCAGTATTTTGTTGTTCAGTCATGCACAAGCTGTAAGTTTATAGACTTCTTTATTTGTTCTCTGTTCGTGGCATTTTCATGGAATCCCAGACTGGTTTGGGTTGGAAAGSACCTTAAAGCCCATCTTGTTCCACCTCCTGCCAGCCAGGGAACCAAATATCCTGGAGAAAACAAATCTATGGGATGCCTTTAAGTTTAGGACAGTTAAGGTATTACCCAGTGAAGGGTCAGGAGTGTACTCAGGGCCTGCAGAACGTGAGGGTTTAATATTTTACCTTAAAATGTACCAATTTCTTAATTGAGAGTTCMGGTTATTTAGAGAGGTGATCCTTTCTCCAGAGTGACATGCTTGAGGAGCTTGGATGACCAGAACAGGGCAAAACTGCACAAACCAGAGGTGCCAAAAGGGGAATTGAGAGCTGTCACATAAAATCTTAACGAGACATTTCTTAAGGTGATCAATTTAATACAAAGCATTTTAGCATTTTCAGTGGAAGTTTGTTTTAGGACTGACTGAAGGCTGCAAAATTATTTTAATTTGGGTGGGAAAGACTTTTACTTTTCAGAGCCTTCCTTTTAAAAGCAGTTGTTCTGCATGGTGGGAGAGGTATAAATACTTGTTTAAAGCCTTGTTTTAGCAGAGTTCAAAAGGCAGTTGTTACTTGGGGCACAGGTTGTTTAGCAGGAAACAAATGGTGTTTTAATAATAATGTCAGGGTACAAGTTGAAAAAGGATTTATYGTCAGTGATAACACAGAGATTTTTCCACAACTCCAACTGCTGCCAGCATTGTTTAATACCTGCAAGGGATTTTTTTGTGTATGTGATGAGAGACAGTAAAATTCATTCAGCAGCCATTGAAATGATGCTTAGCTGAGGCCTCATTTTGGTCAGGGAGTAGCTTTAATAACCACTTCTAACTATATTAAGGGTAAATGGAAAGCATGTAAGGTATAAGATACAACAGAGAAATGCATTTGGCATCTATATAAAGCTCAGAACATACAGGGGTAAAATTATTGGAGAGGAAATTCAACACAAGCAAATGTGTATCAACTCATCAGTAACAACCAAGCTGRAAATTAGAAGCAGCTTCCAGTGAAAGCTTTGGGGCATCTTGCTAAAATAAACAGTAGGAAAAAATAATTGAGAGGCTTCAAACAGAACTACAAAYACTCGTGAGAAACATTTCAAAGTGTGATTGAAAATGAAAATACTGTACTGTGGCCTGAGACATTCCTGGCTGTTCTTCACAGCTGTTCACTTCTGCTTTGAGCTTCAATATTTCAGCAGCAAGGGCCAGGGAATGTTCCCTGGGGGGCGCCCATGGCTGCAGGGCAGGGAGCCCAGGGCTGGGTCCTTCCCGTCCAGTCCCGGCATCAGCGGCTCTGCTGCAGCCCTGGGGCTCCTCACCCCCACTCTGAGACACATYGTGTGCATTAGAGGAACAAGTGCCCAGAGTGAGCAGTGTGTAATTACATAACAGGGGCTCAGGGGGCTGGAAGCAGCCTTGGGGAGGAGTGGTTTGGATCCTGTGGCAGCCTTGCTGCTCAGGAGCTGCACGGGGCTCCACAGGCCCAGGATTTCAGGCCTGGAGCATGGAGTGGTTTGGGCTGGAGGGGACATGAAAGGCCTTCCATCCCACCCCCTTTCAGCCGGCCAGCTTGCTCCAACACACAGCTCAGTCTCAGGTGGCAGAGTTTTTAGGCTGTAATGGAAGTTTTTCTGTATAAATGGTCTCTCAGCTCCCAGGCTGCTGTGTGAACCCCGTGGTGCTCAGCTCTGTCTCTGTGTGTGACACGTGAGGGGAACCCTCATCGAGCCACTTCCGCTTCTGAACTCCAAATAACAACCCCTGGGGCTGTGGCAGGGCCCGGCAGGGGGAAGTTTTATTTGGGGATTAGGGAGGAGGAGCTGAGCATTCATCTTGTGTACGAGTGGAGGGTCTGAGAGCTCCTGGGCAGGGGCAGGGCTGTGTCCTTCATCCCCTGCGGCCTCACCCAGAATTCCAACCACAAACGGCCTTTGGTTTSCTGCAAGGAATCAATAGCCAAGCCTCCCAGTCCTGCAGAGACCAGCATGTTAACAATCAACAGGAAAATGCAATAACTGGTAACAAATRGCTTTGCCTTTGAGTCTGTCTCAAAACCGTGACGATAAATTCAGGCCCTCATTTGAAACAAACGGTGTTTGACATTGCTCAGGTGATTGTTTATTCCTCASAGCCATGCACAGAACAGGAATCTCAGCAGCGAAAACTGGGTTTTGGGGACAGCTGGTTCTGTGGCTGTGCAGGTCACTGATGCTGGCAGGGTATCATGTTCAGAGCACTCAGAACCACTGGGCATTTATTGGGACAGCCTGGCTGTGCTGGGCCCCATGGAGCTCTTCCCAGGCTCTTCAGGGGGATCAGAGTGCTTGTCTTTAATACTTGTAGCTTGTACAGTGGTTAGGATAATGACTTGGCCATTTTATGTCCAGTTCTTTTCACACAGTGACATCAAGTGACTGTACCAGAGTCTTGCTGAGCTGACTTTGTAGTGCTGGGGAGGACTCGGCCCCAGTGTCCYCAGTTCTGCCCTACTTACTGCATTTTTTGATAAAGAAAAGCCTTTTTTAAAGTTAAAAGCTAAGGCTAAACAGCCTGTGCAGTTCCTAACTCCTGACTTTGTAGTATTCAATCAATTGTGAAACATTTGAGTTCATTCTGCTAAGACACAGCCGTGGGCAGGCTTTATCCCACACTTACTCATCAGCCCAGCTCCCATTGTTCCAGGGGAGAGCCGAGGGAGACTGAGCTTGGCTAAACCAGTGTTTAACAGAAATCATGCAAATGAAGCTGTTATCTTGAATGAAACTGTGGAGTTTAGGTGAGCTTAGAGCCAGAGTGTTGTTTGCTCAGTTATTTTATCCAGACACATCCAACCAAAGCCAAGAACTGAATTGAAAGCTTGTCCCAAACACAAGCAACAATGCCATGCACTGAAAAGCTTCCTATTATCCTGTCCTCCTTGAACTGGATTGATTGTCACCCAGGGAGCACCTTTCTGAATACCTGGGTAAGTCATTCCTCACTTTTCATTTGACCTGTGCACTGTCAGACATCTGCAGAAACTGGAATTAACAGCAGAAGGATGCACCAGGCTGCCAAGCCTGTTTATTCTCTTCCTCATGTGCTGCTGGTGATTGAGGTACTTGACCTTGCAGTGGCTTGGAAAGCTGTTTTATGGGATTCTTTATGGAATGGTGTTGTTTCCTTAGCAGGCATTTATCATTTATGGGATGTATTGGTGGCTGTGATGTGCAAGCTCAGGACACACAAGCACCTTTTGAAAYTGTACTTTTCCAGCGTTCTGTGTTTGGTATCTGCTAAAAATGAAGCAGTATTTGAATCATTATAAAGCTTCCCTGGAAGGCAAGATGCCTTTAGGCTGTGCAGCAGAAAAAACCCACTCATGTAAACCTGTATTTCTCTGAATTACCTTAAATTGTGCAAAAGATGATTCAACTTTCCAAGCTGACAGGTACCTGTGATCATGTCAGTGCCTCCCAGGGCAGCATGTCTGAGTACAAGGTGTGGCTGCTGCAATCCAGGCCTCCAGTGTGGCATGGGCACACGGTGCTCTGGAGCCTGACCTGTTCCATGAGCCCATGGGGTTGGAGTTACAGGATCAAGCTCCCAGGAAAGGATTTGGGAACTGCACCAACAAAGATATTTGGGGATGGCCACACCAGGCTGGATTCTCTTGTAAATCAAAGGCGACTCCGACGAAGGGGAGAGAATGATGAGGACTCCATGGATATCAAAGGCTAATTAATTACTTTTTTATACTRTATTATATACATTTCATCTAAACTGAATCTGCCCAGCACTCACTCTGCTGACACTGCCCAGARTCTCGTGGCTGTCCCAASAGTCCCCCCYCACACACACACCTGGCCCTGACAGGCCAAGGAAACAAAACACCATCACTTGGGATAAACAATATCCATATTGCATTCTGCTTTGGCACAACACAGGCACAGCAAGTGATAAGAATTGTGTTTTCCCTTTCTCTGAGGTTCAGAGAATGTGAATCTCAGAAATCCTTGGGAAGARYTGTGCCTTGCTTTTCTCTGTGAGGAGAAATGTGGCAACAGGATTCCCTGGAGCTCACTCTGCTGGGTGGGGCAGCACCACATCAAGTGGGTATTTATGGGGTTTTCTGAGGAGGAATCCTGCTGGAGCACTTGTGGGTGCTGGATCCAAGCCTTACAGGCCAGTTATGTGGGGGAATAGGGAATTTTGGGGTCTTTGCTTCCCCTCTGGTTTCTTATTGCATTCCACGGCACCAGCACATGCTGATGTGACTTGAGGCTGTCCTGACAATTCTACAAATTATCAAATTTACTTTTGTAAACCAMAGTGCACCTCTGCTAGACAGAACCATGGAATCAGGGAGTGGTTTTGGTYRGAAGGGACCTTAAAAATCACCATGTTCCACCCCTGCCATGGCAGGGACACCTCCCACTGTCCMAGGCTGCTCCAAGCCTGGTCCAGCCTGGCCTTGGGCACTGCCAGAGATCCAGGGGCAGCCCCAGCTGCTCTGGGCACCCTGTGCCAGGGAATAATTCCTTCCCAATATCCCATCTATCCCTTCTCTCTGTCAGTCTGAAGCCATTCCCCTTTGTCCTGTTGCTCCAGGCCCTTTAAAACAGTTCATCTTCCTTGTTGGCTCCKTCAGGTACAGTGAGGCTGCAGTTAGGTCACCCTAATTCATTTGCAGATTGGTTTGGACCAAAGATCTCCTGATTTCCCCCTTTTTTTATTTTTGTTTTTAAAGTTTTGCAGCATCTTTGGCAGTTCCTGCTCCCCTGGAGCCCTGGGAGCTGTGTGGGTGCATCAGAAGGATTTGGCCACCCCCTGTCCCTCTGGAAATGGGACACTGGCCATGGAGCTGATCACTTGRCCATGGCAAATGAGCTGCCCTCATCAGTGTGTTTGGGTGTATATTTAACTTAATAATGTGAGCAGATGGTCATTGCACTGATTCATGAGGGAAGGGAGGAAGCTTGGCTTGGGAACGTCAGGGCTGAGCGCTGAGCATCGGGGCTGGGCAGGGGGCAGGGGAGGAACAAAGCTGAACAAAGCTCACTTTTGTACTCTCTGGGGTCTCTTGGTGTGGTTTTAGTTTGGTTTTTCTCTTTTACAAAGTACCACCAAATAAAACCAAGTCGAGGTGACTCATCAGGCCTGCAGAAATGATCATTTCCCTGGAGAGGAGGTTTGTAGAGCACAAGCAGGATGGTGCTGAAGTGTTTGCACCTCTGGTGGTGCTAAAAAGGGGGGAGATGGGGAGGCAGTCACTGTAGAGTTATGAAACTTCTCACTCTGCTGTTGCTATTAAAGATGACAGCTCTTCTGCAGGGAAWAGGTAACACTGGAGTAATAATTCTTCAGTAATTTTTTTTTTTTTTGCAAAGAGCAACTTTGTTTAAATCTCTTCCCATTTAGTAGGATTTAACTAGATTTTCAAACCAGAAGCTAATAGTATAAAATATTCAGCTGCTCTCCTCATTAAGCATACTGGGAAGTTCACAAATCCCCAACCTGCAGCAGCTCTCAGGAACAGCTTGATTTGCTTCTTAATTCTGCAATTTTCACAGGAGAAATGCTGTATACAGAGGAATATCCTCTTGAGCAAGAGTTTAATCTCATGTTTAGGTTGCTGTTTCTCGTGGTTGCTGATTAGCTTTGCTGTCTTACCAGTTTATGTCATAGTATGTGACTATAAATTGACTTTGCAGTGAGGAGGGAACACGTTCGTCTTCACAGATGCTGCTGTTTCCATGGAGATAAAAGGACCAATGGCCTTTTCTTGGTTTGGACTGTACTACAGCGAGCAGGCAGAGATGGTGCATTCGAAAATGCAACATTTGGTGCTTTGATATTTCCGTCTAAATAGCAAATGAGAAAGCATATTGTTCCTCCTTGGTGATGAAGTTGAATAATAAATACAGCTTTGGGACTTTTTCTGCAAGCAGAAAGCGAGCCCACCAGGAATGTGAGGACAGCGTGGCTGGTTTATGCTTGCTAAACCTCCTCTCTGGGAAAAACCTTYTGGCTTTGCAAAATATAACCCTGTAGAGCCTTTGGGTTTATCTGATGCAGTGTTTGATGCTGGTTACATCACCAGCTTATCCRTGATGTTCCACCGGGGCTGAGCCTGAATGAGCGTGCAAAAGCTGTGAATGTGAATTTTTTTTTTTTTTACTTTATTCTTTTTCCTTGAGAAAGAGCTTTTCTACCTCAGATTGCGTGAAAGAAAATATAAATTCCAAGGCCACCCCCCCTTCAAGGATGGCTTGCAGAAGGTGTTATTTGTGAGTACCTTTTCCTTCTTCATCTGTCGTCACCTCTCTGATTTCTGTGTTGAGGATTCCAGAAGTGGGAGTAGTGATCAGTTTATTGTTGGGTAGGTTTCTTTCCACGAACCATTTTTAGGGTGTTACCTTTTCTGGTAGATGAATGCTCTGTATATTAAATGTGTTTAGATGATGATTATGATGATTGTGCATATGGGTATTTAAAAATACAGTGTAATAAAGTGAGCAGTCTGTGTTTAGCAGGGGGAAAAAAATGAGGAAACTCTTCACTTTGCATCCAAGCAGCAATGCAGGGTGCTAGGAATTCTGTCTGTGATGAGTCAAGGATCTCTCTTCCATTTTGTTGGAATGCTTTGTCATATTAAAGTGCAATCTGTCTTTTCAGTACAGAAATAAAAATGCAAACAGCAGAATGTGCAGTGCAGCCCTGAGCAGCGTCATACCAAGAAGGCAAAGTTCCCTGTGGTTTTGTTGTTACCTTTATGCTGATCAAAACATAAAGATGAAATATTCATTGATTATTATTCCCTGGAGCAGTTTGTGGAGGGTTGAGGGCAGACACAGGAGCTGATTCTCCTGTGGGCTGAGGAGCCCCTGGTGGGAGCTGAGCCTGAGGCTTGGGCTCAGGACTCAG
>JACDOX010000380.1:301792-320815 GCA_014549065.1 Cardinalis cardinalis
ACAGGCAGGGATGGGCCCTTGGATTTGTCCTCACTCCCATTCCAGGGGTTTGGAGTTGCTGTACCTCTGTTTGCAGTTCTGAGCCCTGGTTAACCATCCACTCCCTTTAGGGTTAAATTTGGGGGTTCCAGAGCATCCTGCATGAAACACAGGTAATTGTCATCCCCAGTCTTTTCCAGTTATTTTAGCAGTGCCTCTGAGCACCCTGATTTGAGTAAACCTGCTCCACGTTCAGCAGCACCATCCACACACAGGCAGAGTGAATAAAACCATTCAAAACCAGACTCCTCAAATAGAACAACAAAAGAGTATTAGTATATGTCTTAGAGTTTTCTTTAGCTTTTTGTGTTGTGCTGAAGGGGTGAATGGTAAAGTTGAAATGTTTTAAAATCAAAATAAATGTGGAGCCTTTTGTAGGAAGTTGAAATAAGGAAACTTGGAGAACAGGTTGCAGCCTTCCAGGTATGCATGGATCAGCCTGAAACATCCTGCTGTGTGTTAATCCATGGGAGAACAGTTCTGGTTGTGTTGGACTCCATTTTAATTTGGGTCCTGGGATTTGGGGATTCTGTAACTCTCAGCAGGGAATGGATTTCACAGAGTGCTCAGCATGTAAGGGGGGTAAGGGATGTTTAATCCTTGTATGTTGCTGTCTTTAACAGTGAGCTTGCAGTCTTATTTACAGACCCATCTTGTGCAGGATTTTCCTGTTTTGCTGCTTACACCTTTGGTATCTTGTACCCACCTCAGCACGTTGCTGTAGAAAACAAGATGTGGGTTCTGCCTCCTACTAGAATTCTGTGTTTTAACTCCTGTGTAAGAGAGCTGATGCTGATGGTTGGARAGGGGAAAATGTAAACTGGGAATTTTTTTAAGAACTTACTTTTAAGAACACATGTTCTTTAAAACTGATGGGTTCTCAATACTGAAAATGTTTGTTAAACTGTTATACACCAGTCCTTCAATGCTGAGTAAGTTTTCAGATGAAACCTTACATATAACAATTCTGTCAGTGTTCTTGTAATATATATATATAYACATGCCAAAGATCTTTGCATTGAAAGTATCTTTTTTAAGATAAAAATATCTTTTTCATCTTTAAGTGTAGAAAGCCTGGTTGTTGCTGTTCTAAGAAAAGCTGAACAAGAGTGTCACACTACTTGGATTAGTGAAAGCAGTTTTTCAGCTGCWGCACTGAATAGAACATATGTCACTGGAGCATTGTTTTAAGTAACAGGATTTGCCTTGCTGTAAATCTCTCGTGCTGTATCTGGGTAATTTCATTCTTTGTACTTTGCTATTTTGCCTCTTTCATCAGCTGCAAATCCAATATGTCTAACTGGCACTGCTCAGCTGTGGGTTTGCTGTGTTATTGCTCTGTGAGATTATAAATGTGCCTGTGTTCTGTAATGGCAGTTGTAGTTTCTTGAGGATTTCTGGGACCTGATTTAATGATGTGGGACATACAGAAAAGAAGTGGTGAATATATCCACATTCTGATTTAATCTAAAAGATATTTTCCTTCTCTCATGTCTCTTGCTCTTAATTTCTGGGTTTGGACCGTGTGGGGTTTTTCCTACAGGTTTTGACAGCTCCCAGTAAGCACAACTGCCACAAGTGCATCCTATGAGTCCTGTGAATTATTCCACATCACCCTGCACCATAGATGGGGTTCTAGTTAAGACTTAAAAGGAATTTTTTCTAATTACAAGCATCTACATATTAATAGTCTTAATTAAATTCACCCTAGTTCCAGCTAACCCTGGATTGGAGCAAACTGTGCAGGGATGCAGAAGGACCCCTCCTGCCTGTTTGTGTAGGCTGGTACTGCATTTTCATGAAACCTAAAAAAGTTTATAATAATTATTTATAATTCTCTGTAATGCTAATAAGTGTTGTGTTCTAGGATGGGACAAAATAATGGCTGCTCCTTGTTTAGTATGCTGGGCCTGTGGTGGTTCCATTCTCCCAGGAGATGATAATTATTTACAGGCCCTTTGATGGAGGAGAGGTCAGTGAGAGTGTGCCTGATGATTCCATTGAAAAATCCAGCTGTGGGCACTTGAGTTGGGAATACACAAAGGGAAGCATTATTCCAAACAAGAACTCCCAGTCTGCAGTTCTGCTGCGCCGTGTTCAAATCCTGCTATTAAATCATTTTGATGACAACCAGATTTGATGAATTCTGGAACAAAATCCAGTGGTCTGTACTCTGGACTGTGTGTGCTGCTCATTTGGAACTGCAGCTTTTATTGAGCATCCTTGTAGCTGGTGAAAACATCTTTCATTCCTGTSAAGAGGAAATGGAATTCTCGAGTGCTGTTAGCCAGGTTCTGACTATTGCAGGGAAGGGGAGGCAGCGATGGGAGGAGGGAGATGCCAGCAGAGCAGCTTTGCAGCATATGGCTGTGCTGCTTGTCATGTGTGGGTGAGGCTTTTGACTCCCAAACTCCTGCAGAGTAATTACATTGGTGTTTACCTGACAGGAGCTGTCCCRCTGCCTCCCTGGGATGTGGTGTCCAAGAAGCTGTGCCCAAAGAGCCACCTTGGGCTCCTTGAGAGCAAATCAAAGGTTTGCTCCAAGAGCAATCCCTGGGCACGTTCCCATCGTGCCCAGGCAATGGAGGGAGGATTTATCCTTCTCCTGCAGTGTGTGCTGGTCTCTGCTGTGAACTGGAAGGGTTTTATGGWTGCAACCATAAAAGCAATGGCAGCATTTAATGTTGTGGGGCTGCCATCCAAAAGAGTGTGTGCCAGGAAATTAATTAATAATAACAACACTGGGAAAAAACCATAATATTGTCTGTGTGCCACCACAGCCTCTCTGTGATGTGCTCGGCTGCAGAGTGCTGGACATACAGTGGGGTGAAATGAATAGCAAAGAAGAGAAGGTTTCACAGTGCTGCTTCAAAAACCAAAATCATACTGCTCTGTGTATTTTGGGTAAGGAACAGTAGGAATTTGTCCTTGGAAATGGGAATGTGTCGTGTGCTTAATCACCTTGAAGTGGCCACAGCCACAGCTGCAGTCAAACCTGGGCTGGGACAATGGGAGCTGCCAT
Source organism: Cardinalis cardinalis (assembly GCA_014549065.1). Taxonomy (NCBI): domain Eukaryota; kingdom Metazoa; phylum Chordata; class Aves; order Passeriformes; family Cardinalidae; genus Cardinalis; species Cardinalis cardinalis. Next base: position 304,854 of record JACDOX010000380.1, read on the forward strand.
TAAAAGCTTCCTGCTGCTTTCTCTGCTTTGCAAAAAGCTGTCCTGTGGTCTGGGTCAGGGTTTTCCTTCTGGAAGCCCTTCTAGCAGGTTAACGAACTTGGTAATTAGCCAGTGTTTAGCTGGAGCTGATGTGATTCTGTATTATTATGACTTTTACTGTTCATMTCCTCTTTGGGTATCCTTTGATTATAATCTCAAATATTGTTCCTCATGGAAGTAATGGTTGGATTTATTAAGCAAGAACAGGACAGACTTCATTAGTTTCTTTCTACAGTTTTTTCTAATCTCAGCTGTTGCCATAACTCTGGATCGACTTGAGAAAGAAAATTTCAACTTGTAAAATAATGTTACTCTTCAACAGGAAAAAGCACTCGGAAATGCAAATATTCCTTTCAATAGATCCAATCAAACAAACCATTCTGGGCTACCTCAGCTGACATGGAGTGAATGGGCTGAAGTAGGGGATGGATTTGTCTGTCCCTCCTGCTGTTCCCAAGCTGATTTCAGAAGGATGGGTGCACACAGCTATCCAGGACAGCAGCCCCTGCTGGGGTTATTTTTTCCACATTCTCATTGCAACCTGCACTTTATGGGAAAATGTGCCAGAAGAAAGGGAAGAATCCTGGCAGATGGAGGGGAACAGATTGCTGTTCCAGACCAGAGGAGGRATGGTGAATGGAGTCAGGGCTCTGGGGAGGGCAGCAGCAAAGGGCAGGGAGGTGCTGAGCAGCTCCTCTCATCAGCCACATCATTAACTCCAGACAGGCTCCTTCCAGCTCTGCTCCTGCCCCCATTCCCCTCAGTCTCAGGGTTTGGAAGCTCTTGTAGGAAGAAGCTCTCAGACAGTGATGGTTTAATAATTCTGCTGAAAATTCCACAGCAGCAGAATGAGCAGGGGTGGGTGGATGTCCTGTGCCACCATGGTGTCCTGGGCAGGGAGAGGGGACAAACTGCCTCCAGGCTCCCAAATCTGCCAGGAGCATCTGCTGGCTCTGAGCACATTGTGAGAGCACAGGATAACCTGTTAGAGAAAAAGCAATTCCAGGTTAATGGCCTCGTGTTCTGCTCTGCCAGGTTGTTTAAAAACCAATACTGAGAAAATTGTCTGCTGAGTTTGGGAGGCTTGCTGGGGATTGCAAGAGAAAATGAAAGAAAAAATAAAAATAGTTCTGGCTTTATGTGATGACCAGTAGTCGATTTCTTTTTATTTGTACATCTGAGCAAGGCTCTAAAACCAGAAGATTAAAAAGTATCATMATTTCTGTTTGCTGCTGGACAGGAGAGTGCTGTTACAACGAGGGGATTCCAATGGTGAACATGATGGGGTTTACAGAGGGGTGCGAGGCACAGCCCCACTGTGTGCTCTGTTAGGAGCTGGGTGCCTCCTGCTCTGTGGGGGAGTGAGATGTCCAGGGTTTGGGTCACACTTGGCTCTGGTTTTACTGGCAGACTCATCTGCTTTGCCAAGATCCTCGTGCAGGGATTCACAGGGGTTGCTCTCACAAGGAAAGAGCTGGAAGGATGGAAGGAGCTTGGCCTGGAAGTGGGAAATGGCCAAACTTCCATGTGCACTGGGGTGGTGCAGCAATGGGCCAGAAGCTGAAATTTCCAGCAGCAGCATTTGTCAGCTGTCCTTTGTCTGGTGTTGGTGCTGAAGTACCTGTGCTCTCTTTGTAATCCYAAATCATCCTTTGAAGAACAGCAGCCACAGATGTGGAAACTAATCTTCACAGGGCTGAGTATCTGTGAGACTGTGAACAGGAGCAGTGATTAATTCTCCTCCAAATGATTGAAATGGATTTCTTCTGATGTCTTTAGGTGTTAAAAATTAGTAAATGAATTCTAGCTTGAATGCAAACTTGTGTTGAAGGCTGATTGCAACATATAGCTATGAAGTTTAAAAAATAATTAAAACTCCAGCCAAACCAAACAAACAAACAAAGGGATTGGAACTGTAAACATTCTCTGGTATATTACAGAGGGGTAGATGATTGCAAGTGCTGTTTTGGCAGGTGACTGAAGGCACAAAATRCCACATGTGAATCTTAAATTGCACTGACAGATTCACCCCATTGCTTTGGGTAGAATGAGCATTAGTCAGGGGCTGTAAAGCCTGAGCCTCATCATTGTCAGGCTGCCATGAGTCACTGAGATCTGGAGGAGCCCAAACAGAGTTAAGCTATTCTGAATTCCAAAGTTCAGAGCAGAGCCCGGAGCTCGTGGTGGGCCAGGGATGCTCTCTGAGGATGCAGCCTGCTGTGCTGGACAGCAGGCTCCTGGTGCCCCTCAGTGCCAGCCTGCAGCTGAGCCTGTCCCCTGTGTCACCTCCTCACCTGTGGCAGTGTCAGGACCTCCCTGGGCAGGTCCAGCTGCTCCCAGGGCGGGGATGCTGCGCTCCTGCTGCTCCTGGGCAGCTCCTGAGCCCAGGGCTGTGCCACAGGTGTGCACAAGCCACAACCAGAGCATGGGGAGAGCTTCTCTTTGTGACAATTCACTCGTGGGCAATTTTGGAAGGAATTTAAGATGGGATCTGTGAGTTTTTGATGATGTGGTTTATTTTCTTATCTTCTACATAGGCAGGAAGGGTGACTTCAGCTCACATCATTACAGCACAGCTCAGAAGGTCACAAAACTCTTAGTGAGAAGATCTTTTAAGGAATTATTGACTAATAAAACACTACTAACAAAGATATTTATGTTTTTAACTCAGTCCTTAAATATTTCATCTTACAGACCCATACTACAATATGAACTTTCTTAACCAATCATGTTATGGCACTCMACCCTACAGTGCTGCATTCTAAGCTCCTTATTTACCTCTGTAACTGCTTTATTTTTTCTATATCTTAAACTTTAAAACTCTAAACTTTCCTTTACTTGACATATCTCTACTTCAAACTATAAATCCACATTCTCACTTCTAGCACCTAAGTTTAAAAACCTTTTCCAAGGTCTCAAATCAAATCCTGTGTTTAATTCTAAACTCTAGTTCACAATCCCAAAATTCTACGAGTTGCTTACGTTTCAGATTCTGTGGTATTTTCAGGGTCCCTGGAGAGAGGAGGAATGATGAATCTGACTCCATGTGCTTAGAAGGCTGATATGATATATATATTATATTATATTATATTATATTATATTATATTATATAGAAGAATGCTATATTAAACTATACTTAAGACTAGAGAAAGGATACAGACAGAAGAGTTAACAAGATAATAATGAAAACTTGTGGCTCCTTCCAGAGTCCCAACACAGCCTGACCCTGATTGGTCATTAAGTAAAAACAATTCACATTAAACCAATGAACACGCACCTGTTGGCTAAACAATCTCCAGACCACATTCCAAAGCAGCAAAACACAGGAGAAGCCATTGAGATAATATTGTTTTCCTTTTTCTCTGAGGCTTCTCAGCTTCCCAGGAGAAGAATCCTGGGCAAGGAGGATTTTTCAGAAAATATGATGGTGACAACATTCCACCACCTTCTTTACTGTTCAGGTTCTTTTGGAACCCAGGAATGTTGGAGCAAGACAGATTGAGGGAGCCTTGAGGGCAGAATGGTTTTGGAAGGGCCAGGAGCAAACTCTGTTCAAAAAGCTTTGTTGAGCAGAGCTGAATCCAGAGAGATTCTTTCATATTCTGTCATATTTCACTGGTTAATTCTCTGAAGAAAGAGACATCTRTGTGGAAAAAGAACAGTGGTGGGAATGGAATCTGGAACAGAGTCCTACTGATTTCCTGCATTTCCTTCTTTTGCTTTGCTGGAAAAACCAGGTATGCCAAGGCAGGAGCAGGTTCCTCATGAGAGCAGTTCCCCTGCCCAGTGTGAGACTCGTGCCCTGCTGCCCCAGGACGKAGGGGAGCAGCTCATGTGGAGCTCTGTGTGCTTTTCCTGACAGAAAATCCAGCTTTGGCTGCTTTGATAGAGCCCATCAATGCTTTCAGCATTGCTCTCCATCTTTGGTTTGAAGTTTTTGTGTTCCCAAGGGGTTTGAAGGTGCCCCCATGGGTACCTGAGCCCTGTGAGGTGTTAGAGGGCACATCCCACACTGGGGAGGTGCCTTGTGTCTGGCTTGAGCTGCAGCTCCAAAAGCTCAAGTACTTTCCAGGAGTTACCACCTTTGGACAGAAAATCCAGCTGATCCTGGCCATGCAGTTGCTGACACAGTGTTGGCAGCAGGAATCAGAACAGGCTGACCTTGTCTTTCTTCCTAAGGATTAGTAACTTACTCCTTCCTGAGCAAAGCCTGACTTCTTTTTGCTTAACCACTCTCTTTGATCTCGTAAGAAAGTGACCTCGCAGGATTCACTTTAAGCCTCAGGGATGCAGGAGAATCAAAATCAATCTTCTGAGACTTGTATCAAAACACCAAGAGAAAGATGGGGGTTAAAAAGTGCATTTGTGTACACAAGCACACACACACCCCCTCTGTTAACTGTTGGGTTGGATGCTCACAACTTAAAGGAGGATTTTCAATTTAACATCTCCCTCTTCCACTCAAAGAGCTAGGAGATATTGATTATTTTTTTATGATTTCCTAGAAGAATGCTGTGTCCTGAGAAATTTGATTAGGTGGATTTATCATGGAGGACTGCTGAGCTGAGCCTTGTTTAATGTTTCCTGGCACAAACACCAGGAATGCAGGGAYGTGTGCTGTGTGCTGCTTAAAGATTTCCCAAGCTTTCCTCCAGAGGTGGAAACCCCTCGTCTGGCTTTGTTTTAGTGAAACAATACCAATCTAATGATTCTGGGGTGCAGAATATCTCTGTGTTGTAAAGGAATTTTTCGTTTTCTTTCTGTACTTTGAAGAAATGAACAAATTTGAACAATTAAACTGCTATTGCACAGGTCTGAATATTGCTTAAAACACGGGTGAAACCTGGGCTTTTTCACATTTTCAAGTGGTTTATTTTGCAGTATGTTTGTCATTGCTGGGCTTGAAGAAAGCTTTGTGTCCATGTCCATTGCACTGTCCCTCTTCATTCAGAGCACTGTGCATTAATTCCATGACCAGAGAACAGCCTGACTGGTGCAGAGTAAGGTGCAAGCCTAAAGCTTCRTTTCCACAGGGATTTTACCCCTCAGTGTTTCAGCTTTGCCTTCCTCCCGCCTGGCAAGGCAAACCCCAGGCCTTAAATTGGCATTTGATCTTGATCCTGCAACAAACCTTTGATTGACTCCTCACTGCAGCAGCTCCTCCCCATCATTGTGGTGTGTGCATTTAACCCTGGCACTGTTCCCTGCGTCCCCTGGCATCCAGATCTCACAGCTGTGCCTCAAATTTCAGCCCCCATTCTCCTGAGTTTCCAATTCTCCTGTCAGCACCTGCCTTCCCCTCAAGAGCCCCTTTCTCAACACTGCTGGTTTGACTTTGTGTTTTTCCTTGTGTCGTAGGTCTTTAAATACTCTGCACCAGTTTTGCTGTCCAGCTCCATTGTACCATTCCCAGCTAGCTGTCCCTGCCACACACTCAGAGTACAGGTAAGAGTAGACATGCTCCACCCTCTGCTGCTCTTTGAGGGACACCTGGTGCTGCCATTTGACACGAGACAAGCAATAGTTGCTTAAGTTTTAAAAGGAAAAAAAAGAATATTGGAATAAATATCCAATATTTTTGAGGTCTTATAGGGTAGCTGTGGATAGAACCATCACTGCAGTGASTCCTTCTCTCAGGCACTCTGGAATTACTCTGTAAAATGAGTGTCATGAGCTTTAAGGGGCACATCCCCCTGGGCTTGCAAAGGTAGGGAGAAGGGAGGTGCAGGCTGAGCTCTCAYGTGACAAATACACTGAAATATTTATAGAATTTATGGAGGATGTTGRTGTTCTCCTTAGCAGCTCTTTTTTTTCACCCCTGCCAGTAGCTGAGGAGTTCATCCATGTGCTTAACCCTCTGAAGGTTAAAGGCATGGACCTGCCCAGAGCTCAGGATTTGAGTGAAGTAAAGAGGTTTAAACACATCCAGGCCCTGAATACATCAAATATACACATTTTCCAGCTCATATTGCTTCTTTGAACATAGATGCCTTTACTACCTATGTGTTCTCTTTGATCCAATGCAGAGAGCAGCAATTACATCCCATAGTGCAGTTTACTGTCAATGCCAGTGTTCATTGTAACATCTTAGAGAGGCATCAGAGGGCAGCTAATCTCAGTCATTGGAAATGTGAAAACTGTTAAAAAACTGTGCATGCCATGGAAAATATTGTCTGGAATTTTTACTTCTGCTGTTAGCAATCGACTTAGTGATAATTGCCAGCTCATGAATAATATTAATATCAAAATATTGGACGCCTGGTGCTGAAAAATCAAAATCACTTTGCACGGGTAATAAGGAAAGACAAAAGCAAACAATGAATCCTAAATCTGTAAATGCATAAACATATTTCTGGTTTGAATATTTCATCCCCTAGTTACCTCTATCCATGCATGCTTGGATTCACCCTGTTGGTTTGTGTTGCAGCATCTGTTTGTGCGTTTGGTTTTTTTCTCCCATCAGAGCCCTTCGTTTATTTGGTGGTAGTGAGTCCATAGTTGAGTTGTAAGACAGCTCAAATTCCTTTGGTGAGGAGCAGGGCCTGAAAACTCCTAGAATCCCTGCTTGCTTTTTAGTGAGGCTTTTTGTTTTCCTACGTCCTTAGTTGATAGTGCTTTAATTTTAAGGATCTTCCTGTTGGGATGTTGATGGGAAAACCAGCTGTTCCTTGACTGTCTCAGTGTCTTGCTCCACACAGGGTGTTATTTTTATCAGTGATATTTCTTCTGGAATTAAAGCTTAGAGCAGCTTAACTTTGTGCTTGAAAGATCTGAATTCCTTCAGGGTTTTTTTGTGCAGTGAGGACAGGAGTTCCCTGCTCTGGGGGTGTAGAGCCTGTGCAGTTYCAGAGTGCTGTGGGACCTCCAGCTGATGGCTCAGGGCTGGGGGTGGAAGAAGCTCATCCTTGGCCCTGTTTGCTCTCAAGGAAATTTGGGCTCAGGGGGGATCTTGTGGCTCTGCAGAGCTCCCTGCCAGGAGGGGACATCCAGGGGAAAAGGGGCTCTGCTCCAGGGAACAGGGACAGGAGGAGAGGGAACAGCCCCAGGCTGGGCCAGGGGAGGCTCTGGGTGCAAATCAGGGCAAATTCTTCACTCAGAGTTGTCCAACCCTGGCACAGGTGCCCAGAGCAGCTGTGGGTGCCCCCGGGTCCCTGGCAGTGTCCAAGGCCAGGCTGGACAGGGCTGGGAGGACAGGGGAAGGTGTCCCTGCCCGTGGCTTTGAGTCCTTCCAACCCAGACCAGTCCGGGGTTCTGTGAACAGGGGGAATATGGAAAAGCTGCAGCCAGCCTCTCCCAGGGACAAGAGGCAACCAAACCAAACTGCAGTAAGGAAAATTCCAGTTAGATACAAGGTAGGGAGAGAGGGAATCTCACCATGAGCTTGGCCAAACGCTGGAGCAGAGGCCAGCAGAGGATGTGGGGTCTCTGTCCCCAGCCACACTCAGGTCAGTGGGACACCCCTGGCTGTACCTGCTCTGAGCAGGGACTGCACTGTCCACACCTCCACCAAATTCTYCTTCACCCCACAGCACTCTGTTCTGGGGAAGGATTAAAAGAGCTGCAAACTGCAATATTTTATACAATAGAATTTMATTCCAAATGACACTGCAATGTTTATGCTGTCCCTGCTGTGCTGGAGCCAGGCTGTTACCATCATCCTTGTGGCAGGAATTGGTTTGGTTTGCCCATAATTTCAATTTCTGAAGTTGTTATATCCAAAGTGCCATCCCCACAGCCGTGATCTCTGAGTCAAGTGCAAATGATGCACCTGGTTTTGTGCAGGACCTGCACACGGGGATCYCTTTGCTGTGAATGAAAATGAGCTGCTAGAGCTCTAACAGGATTGGGCTTTGCATTTCTACATACACATGATGGCATTAAATTTAGCTTTTAGTCTTCCCATTTATCAATTTATAAATAGAAATCATTAGAAACAAAACTAACAGACGTGGATGCTTTGGTCTGGCTGCAGTTTTGAGGCTTTATTTAGAAAATACACTGAGGGATTAATTTTGTAGCCCAGAATTAAAAATTAAATTTGTTCTGAAAGAAGCAATTAATGAATGCACTACAGTGAAATCTGGAGCATCTCTGATTTGCTGTTAGCTAATTGCTGGATGTTTTATTCACTCCAGCAGTTTTATTTCTGGTCGAGACGATCTTTGGCATCTGTTTTGAATGGTTAATAGGGAAATAATGCATTTTTAATAACTGMAGCTATTGCAGTAATCCCTCACTCATTTTACAATGCTCAAAAGAGACAGAAATAACACAAGTTATCTTGCATTCTCCTATTACAAGGRAAGTCTTGGGAAGCCTGAACTTGTTGTGTCCTTCCAGCTAGMTGCTTGTCTGGGTTCCAGTTAGCCCATATGCCTCCCCTGCTTGCTCTTTTTGGGCTATTTCTGTTTGAGAATTAAAAAATAGACCAGCAGTGTCTGTAGCTTGGCTTCTCTGACTCCCTTCCCCTTCCTGCCTCCCGAGCAGAGCCTTGAAATCAGCAGCCTCTGGTTGGAAGCTGCAGGTTCCAGGAGCTGCTCTGGGTCTGTCAGAGATCATTGGAATGCAGATTTTATATCTGGTGTGAAGAACAAAGTAAAGGAAGTGTGGAACACCCAGAAAATAGGAATCCAGGTAGTCCTGTGCTTCAGCTGCTGAGCCTCTGGTTTGATCCAGCTGCATCATCACCTCAGAGGCCTCACAGCTGGAGCTGAGCAAAGCCCAGAGCTGAAATGGCATCTGCAGGAAGGGAATTTCATCAGCTCTGCGTCCTGCCTGAGGGAGTTGGTTCCCAGCCTTTTCTAAACAGGCTTTCTATGGCTTTAAACTGACAGGGAGTAGGTTTAGAATAGATATGGGCAGGAAATTCCTCCCTGGGAGGGTGGGCAGGCCCTGGCACAGCTGTGGGTGCCCCTGGATCCCTGGCAGTGCCCCAGGCCAGGCTGGACAGGGCTGGGAGCACCTGGGACAGGGGAAGGTGTCCCTGCCATGGCAGGGGKGGCACTGGGTGGGCTTTGAGGCCCCTCCCACCCAAACCAGTCTGGGATTCTGTGACACATCTTCAGACAAACTTCAGACCCTCAGCCCATCTGTGCAGGAACCTCACACACAGAAAACTCCATGTACAGAAGTGCCCCTGCTGGGGATATCCAGCCCTGTTCCTGTCTGCCTTCCCTGTGTGGGTATGGAACAGGCTGATGTGTGCAAACTGCAACTGTGGACACATCTGCTTACCACTGCTGTCTGAGCATCTTCCCATCTGATGTGTTTTTTCATAACTGTGACTTCCTCGCTCTGATTTGCATCAAATGTTGGCTGTCACTCATTCCTGTCTCCATCCACCCTACCTTCCATCCTTCTAATCTCAAATTAGATGCCCTTATCATGTCCAAAGACCACYTTTTAAATCGTGAAGCTAGAGGTTTTTCTTTTCTTTTCTTTTTTTTTCCCCAGTGAGACCTGTGAAAACAAAATGATAATGCAAAGGATGTTATAGTACCAAAGAAATCCCATCATTTTCTTGCAGTCTCTGCCTGCTTAATGTTTAATCAGCACCTCTGGGAGGTAAAACCATCATTCTGAAAATACTGTACTTGTGTGAAATTTTAATGTGGAATCTTTGTTTCACCAGGTAATGTTGGCTTACATGCAACAAACCACTGTGTGGACGATGATAGAAGGATTGGTTGTGCTATTTCTTTCTGTCTGAGCCCCTGGGAGGCTTTGGAGCTGTTTTGCCACCATAACTGGTTAACACAGAGCCTCCCCTGCAACAATGCTGAGCTTTCAGATGCTTCCATCATGAATTGGAGTGCTTTGGTTTTCCTTAACTCTTCCCAAGAGCACAGTGGGGATTTTTGCACACTAGCACAGCCAGGGCAAACTGGGAAATAGCTTATACCCCTAAAACAAAAACCATCTCTTTATAGATAAATGTACTTTGCAACTCTCAGTTTATTTTTTCCCGCTGCTGGGCACTGTTCTCTTCCCTGGGACACAAAGCAAATACTTCTTGTGTCCTCCCTGCAAACACCTCTAGAGACATCCCACAGCATGCAGCAGAGCCCCTGGCCCTGTGGTAGCTGCCAGTCAGTGCTTAGTCCCAGGTCAGGACATAKCTGAAGGAGCTGCACTTCAGAATTCTTTTTAGTACTGATATGGCATTTCATATATAATTGCATATATAATATGCATTGACATTTTCTACCAAAAAAATGTTGAATAGGGATCTAATTTCTAGCTGCWGTTGCCTAGCTGAATACCTCAGCATGTTTAATCTCTCTCTAGAATATGCAGAGATACAAAAGCTTGGTGGTATTTGAATTTTCAAACTGAGCAAAGGCGTGAGAGCAGCATGGCCCAGACCAGCAGCACGTGGCCCAGAGAGGCAGGATRCAGATGGACAGAGCAAACCAGATCCAAACTGTGACCAAATCCTGCCCCAAGTCAGTGTGAGGTTCAGCTGATTACATAAAGCATCTGTGCTCACACCCTATGGCAAAGGAAAGCTGGCATAATTAGAGTAATACTTGTAATTTTCCACTGGATGCCTACGTGATGCAGGGAGTGCAAATGGTGGATTGTGCTCCTGAGCTCAGTTGGGAGAACTGGCAGAACAGCCTGAAATTTRGTTTGGGATTTTCTTGTTTTCCTTCCTTCATTGTGTTCCTTTCCATCCTCYTCCTTTAGCCTGTTCTTTACTTTGAAGGAAGTGGCCCCTCGTGGTTGTGTCACTGGTTCAGAAGTGGCTGGAGCCTCCTGCTAGGGCAGCATCTCCTTCCCTGCCATAAAGCACTTCCAGCATTACAGATGTGGGTATTCCAAAGTGCTCCTGCCTCGTGGTGGCACCATTCATGATGCTGGCAACTCCTCCTGGAGACAGAGCTCTCCTTGCCCCTGGGGAGGGAGGGAGGGGGTGGAGAGCAGACCTGGTCATCACCAGGATTTCTGTGGGTGAGCCTCCCTCAGAGGGGGGATGCCTCTGTTCTGCATTTCCAGCAGAATGTGGGCAGGGAAAATACCTGTGGGAAGTTCTGAGCGTGTTAAAAATAAAGGGGCCATGGCCACATTAGGCTGGGTATGTAAATGACAGCCTAATGTCATTTTTCTAATGGGAGAAACAGCAGTGGCCCTTTCAAGGCAGTGTTTTCTCAGAGTTTCAGTCACCAGCATTGGCCTTGGCTCCTTGGGCTGTTCTTCCCTGTGTGGAGAGTCCTGTCTCTSAGATGGAGCTGGGTTACCTGGGTGGTGCTTACAAACAACTCACAGTGTTTGTGGATGTGAAAACAAAAGCAAACAGATTTCAAGCTGAATTTTCCTAATGCTGCTCCCTGTGATTCTCTTCCTCTGTCTCTTTTCTTTCTTGCCCCCTCCCTGGCAGGGAAGATAGTGTCCTGCACCAGTTCTGCTGCCCACCCTCGGGCTCTAGCAGCCCCTCCTCGAGATGACAGCGCAGCTGGGCTCTGCTGCAGCCCCTGCTCCTCTGCCCAGCTCCTCTCCTCCCTCTCTGGGCATGGACTGGCACTGCCCTGGGACCCCGTGCTGCCAGTCTGAGCAATGCCTCCTCTCCAGCTCCCCACAGCTCTCTCCTCCTGCCCAGTGCTGAGGACACACGCCAGCTGTGAACAGATCCCTCCAGTGCACACTTTATTTTCAGCTCAAATAAACGGTACCATAAGCCCTGAGGTGTAGTGTGAGTTTTGTTGCTGTGTGGTGTGGAGGGCACAGCCCAAGTGGATTTTTTTCTCTGCCAGAAGTGGGGTGGGAGGGCAGCTGTTGCCAGGTCTCTGTTGGGCTGCTTTGAGTTTGTTTCAAGGTCGGGCAAACACCAGCATGGGATGTTTTTGCTGGAGATTAACGCTTCTTCCTTTCCTTGGCGCTGGTTCTGAGGAACCAGCCCGTTTCTGTTGTGGCAGCACATCTCTCTCCATGCCTGCTTCCATCCTAAGCTCCTTTGAGCTCTGTCTTCTCCTTTGCTTGGCCTTGTGCAGGGCTTGGATCGACCAAAAGTCACTGCTCACATGCTTCTGTTGCCTCATCAATGAAAATATTTCTCTCCAAGCTGTGGTTCAGTTGTCACTGGAGGAATGAACTTGCAGCTGCACAGCCCCGTGCCTGCAGCTGCAGAAATGAGATTGTGTCCATGGGTGTCCAAGTCCCCACTGCTCACAAGGCTCTTGCTTGGTTGCACCTTTCCAGATGTGTCCTGTGGCTCTGAAATAACCAGACAATTTCTGCTGGCTGGGTCTTCCCGACTCACCCAGTGCAAGCAGATACAGCAGGGACCAGAATTTCTCTGCAGTGGCATTTACTACCCTGAAAATAGTGGGAAAGAAGGACTGGGAGAGGGGGAAAAATTCTTAAATCTGTAGTTGCTGTCATGAGRTAAAATATTGCTCCCCACAGTCTGGGGCTGGTGTAAAGGCAGTGGTGGCTTGGTGCAGGGGGAAAAGCAGGAATTTATTTGTGCTTGTGTGTGGCTTGAGGATGGGATAAAAGGAGAATCACCAGGATCAAGGAGGCAAGAACTGTGGAGGCAACTTGAGGCTCTCTCTCATCTTCACAATGTGCTTTTTCCTCCCCAAAGGAATCTCCAAAAACCAGAATCCAGGCTATTTGCTCTTCTGTGAGGTTCAATCCAGTGTCTGTGTCCTTGCTGTGAAATGTTCCCTTGTGCTTCCCTTGTGACTGTGCAGTGTCCAGGCCTGGGCAGGGATTTGCWGGCACAAGAATAATCTGCCTTCATGATTTTGCAAGTTTTTTTCATCGTTTCTGCTCACTGCTCACACTCTGTGGCTRCTGCTGTTCTTTGGTATTGAATGTTCTCAGTTTCACACATCTCTTAATCACTTTTCATTGAATATAAAGTGATGAATATAGTACAATATACAATATACACTCATTCTTACAGTAAAATTTCAAAATAATGTATGCAAAAAATAATGTAGTGGCTGACTGCAGTTTATTATATCCCTGGAATATTTATCTGGAATKATATTCCCTGGAATATATTCCTCTGATGTTTACTGGGCAGGGCAAAACACTGAAATGTTTGAACACATTTCACCATTTGGGTCTTTTACTCTGTAATTAAGAGTTTCTCAGAGTTGCTTCCCAAAGACAGAAACAGTAGGAATTTCTGATATTTTGACTTGCTTATCTCCCTCCCAGATGTAAACAGTGATTACCACTCTCTCCTCAGTGAACTGAACTCTGGAGCACTGTAATTATTCCCTTGCAGAGGGGAGGGTTTGGCCAATCTTTCAATGAGTACCTTTAATCTATTTGTGCAAAGGAAAACAAAGAAGCAAGACTGATTTAACCCTGCAAATTCAACCCCCCAGCCTGCAGGGCCAGCGTTGATTACCCTGGAAGTGGCTGCAGTTAATGATGAGGCTCAGGAGAAAATGAAGGCAAAGCCTGCCCAGCGTTATTGGCTGTCACAGGACACTGGCATGGGGTGTTTCTATCCAGTAGTTTTCCAATTAAGGGGAAATAGGCTCATTAGGGGTTGCTGGGATTTGGAACAGTTTTTTGGAGCTGTAGTGCCCCTGAATTGTGGCATTTTCTCTTCAGGAGCMCACAGAGAGCTGCCCTTCCCTGCTGCAGTGGAAGCCAGAAATGCAGGAGTAAACATTTCCCTCTCTGAATAAATCATGGCTGGCTGAATAAAACATGCTGTGCATCCCTGGGTTTAGCAGCAGAGGCTGGTAGGGGCTCTCTTAGCTAACCAGAGTTAGAAGTAGATGACCTAAAATGCTGCATGCTATTATAAAACAGGGAAAGGTACCGGCAGAAAATTATAAAATAGGGAAAGGTGCCAGCAGAAAATTATAAAATAGGGAAAGGTACCAGCAGAAAATTATAAAATAGGGAAAGGTGCCAGCAGAAAAATTCCTCTTCCTAGGTGAATTGCACTGTTTTTGTGAAGAGTGAAGACTGTCTTGTTGTGCATTTTGGGATGGGAGGCAAAGTAGAAATGGCATTTTTCTTATTTTTTTCTTATTTTCTCCTTCCATGAACTCAGAGGGCTTCAAAAAAGCTGCTGCTTTGAGGGAGTTCAGATGGGGAATTTCTCCTTTGGCACCTTTAGGCACTGGCACTGTTTAGGATCAGGTTGGTTGCTTTCCTTCTGCAGCGTGGAGTTCCCCTGTGCAAACATATTCAGCTCTTGCATGGTTTTGCCTGAAATAGGTGGGTGAGACTCCAGCTTTGCACAGCAACCACTGCCTTGCAGTTATTTTCTGTGCTTGTATTATTTTCTCTCCTTGACCAGCTGTGGGAAGTCCCTATCACAGCTCAGAGCAGTGTGTGGATACTCTGGGCTGGAGCAGGATGGATTTTTGTGCACCACTAGATCTGGCAAAAAAAAAAAAAAAACAACAGCCCAAACCAAATCAATTCAACTGAGATAAATTAAGATATTCATCTCTCAAAGTAGATTTTAACTGGCTGAAGGAAGATGCTGTGTAATGTAGGAGAAGGAATTATCCTCTGAAAAATGCAGCAGAGTGTGGATCTCAGCATGGCTGCAGTCAAGGTTGTCAGATGCCCCCTCAGCCAAGCCAGCAGCTGTGCCATGGAGCAGGGATTGCCACCATTCCAGGCAGCTCAGGACTCGTGGGGAGTTGGAATTATAAAGTAATTTATGGCCGAGGCAGCTCCTTCCTTGAGCAGTGCCCGGGGATGGCAGTGAGTGGAATGGGATGGTCAGGGGTGGAATGGAGCAGCACTGGGACAGCCCCTGAGGTCACTGGTGAGAGGTGGGCACCTGGAATTCCCTGCTTGGAAAGGCTGAGGCCCCGCTGGAACCCCCCGAGCCACAGTTTTGCAAGAGGAACCTTTGCATTCTGGAATATTTAGTTGCCAAATGGCCCATTTGACGTGCAGCACCAATTCCTTTTTCACCTGAAATGGAGTGGGGAGTTCTCCGAAAATCCGACCCCAAAACCCACAGATCCCAACATCTGTGGGAGCCTTCTCTGCCTTTGTGCAGTGCCAGGATTGCGTGTGGGTGCTGGGAGAATTTTTTTTTTTTTTCCCAATAATTGACAATTTCCTGGCGTGGGGGCTAGAGGGAGCTCCAATGCAGCCTTCCCGAAGCTTTCCCGGTAAATCACTCCTGCCTGGCTTGGTCCGTGGAGCTGCAAAGGAGGGAGGAGTCCAGCTCGATGTACTTCTGCACGCTGTGAACACTGGAGATGGGATATCTATGGACATCTGTGGATATATATGCCAGGATGCCCTACAGCCAATGTCATTTATATGYTTTATAACTCTTATCATAAATGTTGTCTATACATTTTATAGTTATTACCCTAAATAGGCTGTTTGGTTGTGCCCCCACCTTTCTGGAGTGCAATGCAGGATGTGTTCCAGGGAAGGTTTGTGTTTAAAGCAGAGGAGAAGCCACAGGAGGTGTTTCTCATCCCACTGGCACTGATGGCTGTCTGGGAAGGGCTCTGAGAACAGGACAGACACACAGCAACACCTCTCCTAGGCCAGCAGGTTTTCAGATAAAGAAATTGATTATTAAAAGGTATGAAACAATATGATTATATAGATTTTATTACTGCTAGGTGACCACATCTGCTGAAAATCAGCAGAAAATCCAGGTTTATTGTGCTACATCTACTGAAATAATTTATTATAGTTAATGGTATCACACCTGTATTTACAAGGAGTTTGGCATTCTGAGCCTTTGCCCTCATTTTTTGGGACATGGTTTAGTGTCATGGGGGTGTTCAGCTGAAATTTGGACTTAGGATCTTAAGAAGTCTTTTCCAACCTCAATGATTCCGTGGTTCAGGTGGGTTTCCCATTTTCTTTTAACTCCCCAAACTGCAGCAGCTGCTCAAGGATGGGAGGGTCCTGTCCAGGAGGGGCTGGACTGAACAGCACTGGGGGTTTATCCCATTCCCTGG
>JACDOX010000380.1:328760-376729 GCA_014549065.1 Cardinalis cardinalis
CAGCAGTGCCCTGGGAGCCTGGCAGTGCCAAAGTTGGGCCAGGAGGAAGGCAGCAGTGCCCTGGGAGCCTGGCAGTGCCAAGGATGGCCCAGGAGGAAGGCAGCAGTGCCCTGGGAGCCTGGCAGTGCCAAGGCCAGGCCGGGAGGAAGGCAGCAGTGCCCTGGGAGCCTGGCAGTGCCAAGGCCAGGCCGGGAGGAAGGCAGCAGTGCCCTGGCCAGCCCTGGACTGGCTGCCACTGTTAATGTGATCAATTACTGCAGGCCATGGCTGCAGGCTGGTGAAGGCCGCTCCAGCCAGAGCGACGTCGCTGCGGGGCTCGCTCAGATCCCCCCCGAGCTCTGGGAGGAGACCAAGCCCTTCAGAGCTTCTGCTGCTGACACCCAAGTGAGAATTGCCCTCAGCTTGCTCCTGCAGAGCCTTTGTTGGGGAGCTCAGGTGAGGGAGGGTGACGGGAGCCGGCCTGCCAGGCCCTGGGTCCCTTCAGCTCAGGGCCTGTGGGGTTTTTGGGAATGAGCCCTCCCAGATCTCTGCCAAGGGACATGAAGGGATGATTTTCTTTGAATGGCTGGATTGTCATTTCCAGTTGTGTTTCTGAGGGTGGGGTGTCCTGGCTGAGGATGATCCCTCTGTCCTTTCTGCCTGTTGGGATTGGAYGCTTTGGGCTTTCCTTCCAAATGGGGCACTGACACTGGGGTCCGTGCTGTGCCAGACCATCCTCAAGCAAGGCCRAAGATTTCCATTTGGTGAAGCTGCACTTTGGAGTACAAAGAAATAGTTTAGTYCTCCTTTGTGTGAGAACATGTGGAGCATCACAGCACCAGCCTGCAGCGAGCAGGTTTCCCTTTCTTCCGTGAGCTGCCAGCTCCTGGGAAGAAACTGTGCCAAGCAGCAGCAATTATTCGCTGAGCAACACCCCAGACAGAGTCTTAAATATTTAATGTGTTATTCTGCATTCCTTCCCTCAGTGTGAGAGGGATGCAGTGCTGTGGGCACCGAGGCTCTGACAGAGCTCAGAGCTGCCTTTTCCCCTCACACCCCTCTGAGCTGCTCTCTGCAGACAGCAAATCTTTGTACTGCGATGCTCCAAGTGAATCTCCCTTCTTAGCCAAAAGATGATATATTTAAGCAGTCTTTATTTGGGATCAAGCTGGGGGTTTGCTTCAGCTGCAATTATTTCAGCTGTCACCACTGTGCGTTTCYGTGCCAGAAGAATATCTTGGCTTTTCTCCAATTGGATATTTTTCTGGCTGCTTGCACGATGTGTGCTTGTGCTGTGTGGTTATTTGTAGGCCCTGCCAGCAGTAAGGGAGTAGTGCTGGGGTCTCCTCTGTCCTCTGGTGAGCAGCTAATGAAGCAGTTGCAGCCATCTGCACTGATGGAAGGGACTTTGCTGCCCCAGCTCAGCATTCTCCAGGCAAACTGAGCCCGGAGGGTGGGGCTGCCCAGGGGACCTGCGGAGGGCGGGCAGCTGGGCTGAGCCCTCAGAGTGGGGACTCCCCCAGGATTATCCCCTCAGCCCAGCAAGAGCCTCCTCAGAGCTTTGCCCTCCCTCAGGAGAGGTAAACCCAAGGCTGCAGCGTGGGCACGGGGCTGGGCTGGGCGGTGACTGTCCCCGCTCATCCACCTCAGCCAGGGCACACTTCTGGGTGCCTCTGTCACACTGGGGCTTGCTGCAGTCACAGGGACATGTTCCAAACCCTCAGTGGTTCCCACTGTCCCTGCTGCACACGGAGAGGCAGGAGCAGGAGGGCCCTGTGGCAGTCCCAGATCAGTAACACTCCTTGTCTGCTGTCACTGCTGAGCTGAACACCTCCRGAGGTTTTCACTTCTGCAGTGTTCATTCCCTACCCTCTCTATGTCACACAATATAAGGAGCTCCATCTTGGACTGTTTCCAAAATAATCTGCAGTCATACTGATTTTTGTATTTACAAAAACCAATTTCTTTCATCACAAAAAAAGCAAAATAAACCAGAGCTTTGGATCATGGCTCAGGATGCCAAGAGCTAATTGTGTGTTTCCCTTCAATCTGCTAAACCATTGTGGAATAAGGTCTTTTAGACACCCAGTTGCTGGGCATGCTCTCTGCTCCCCACACAGTGCCAATAACAAGAGCTGGAGCCTGTGGCCTTGTTTTGTGCTCCAGGACAGAACTCTTGACTAGAATTGTGTTTATAGTTTTTGTCTGTGGATACCCAAAGCCTACTGTCTGGATTTTAGACCAATGGTTTCTTGGAAATATTTGTATTTTCTCCGGCATGATGCGCTGCAGAAGTGGGCTGGTCAGGATTCCTGTGCTGATGGACACAGATGGAAGCTCTGGGCAAGCTCCTCACCCAGGAGCTCAGGATATCCATACTTTGGATAATCCTTTTAGCCTTGAYGCAGTTGTTACTACCAACAATTGCACACATTCTTCAGGTTCCAGGCTGACCACGTTAGCAGTGAATGATCCCTCTGTGTGCCCAGTTTAGTTCCAGTTCATGCCACCATTCCTCTGCCTTTCCCTGCAATGCCAGGAATGTGCATGGTTCAGCTGAGTCACGGTGGAACTGGGGCAGATTCCTCCACTGCACACCTGGAAGGACCTTGCAAACTCCATGGAAACCAACTGGAGATACGAAACAGCCCCCAGGGAGGCTTGGAGCATTCCCTGAGAATTCCAGGCAGTTCTGCAGTCTGTGCTCTGTCTCAGCTCAATTTTMAYTCAAAGCCTTGGGCACAGTTCTGCAGTTAATGTACTTTGGGAATTTTAAAAATTATCTTTATTAATACCAATGGAAATTATACATAGACAAGTCTGCTATATAACAATATCTTTTTAATGGCTTCATCATTAGATATTGTCTGTGCTTCTTTCTGGGCTACARATGTCCTGAGCCAGTGTTCATTAGGAGTAAACACGAGTGTCAGACCTTCCAGCTCACTTTGTTCACAGCACTGCAGTATTTTATTTTCCCATCCAGTCAATTTGTTAAAAAGCAGAACAAATCTAACAAACCTTATTTTGAAGTAACCTAAATGGGATATATTTTTATCATTCCTGAAGTGACCCCGTGTGCAATGAGATGTTTGGTTTGCTGCAGCTTTAATGACATTGTGTTCAGAATCTGGGTTATTTTTATGTTTTTAATTAATTTTCCATCTTTGAGCAGTTTGGAAAGAAACCAAAAGACTTAAATGGGATTTTAGCTGGGAAGAAAGAAGGGGAGTGATGATGTGATTATACTATTCTGTAAATTCAATAAGAATTAACTAACTTTCTGTACCGTAAATCCAGATCTTTAGGTAGAATTTAAATTTGATTTCTCCTGTTTCTTCTGGGGGGGTTTGTGGCCACTAAATGTTGGTTTTCATGTTGTCAGACTGCTCCTGATGTTTTCCACAGTTCCTGGCTGAGTCTGGGTTGGGTGGCCCGGTAAAAAGGCTGGGCTATAACAATTCTGGGGTGCAGCCCTCCTGTGTAGGGCTTGTTTTCCATCWTCCTCCCCACAGTGTGGGGATCTGTCTCATCCAGGGAATTTCTCCACGTCAGCTCCAGAAGCTTCTCCTGTCTTTGTCGCTGTTCCTATATCTGATCTTCACCCAAAAAAACCATATAGAAGTTGCACCAGGGGAGGTTTAGGTTGGATATTAGGAAATATTTCTTCTCTGGAAGGGTTGACAAGCAGTGGCCCAGGCTGCCCAGGGCAGTGCTGGGATCAGCACCCCTGGAAGTGCTCAGAAAACATCTGGATGTGCTGAGGGGATGTGGTGGGATGGASCTGGCAGTGTCAGGGGAACAGAGTCATCCTGGAGGGCTTTCCCAGCCTGGATGAGCCTGTGGCTTGTGACCCTAAGAGGGGTATTTTTGCTGAGAGCTATGGTCTCAGGTGTATTTATATATATTTAAATATATATATATTATTTCTATATATTGATATATTATATATAATATATCAATATATAGTATTCATTAATGCAAAATGATATATTATATACAATACATTATTTATTATATTAAATACATTATTTATATATTAATATATTATTTTTATATATTAAAATAGGTGTATTTATAGCTAGAAATACCCTGACTGAGGGTTTGGGTGCTGGGGAGTACCTGGGATGCCTGACTTCAGGAAGGAGAGCCAGGATTCCTAATGAAGCTGTAATCCTGCTCCTGGGGGTTGTGCAAGGAGTGCCCAGGTCAGGAGAGCTCAGTGTCACCAGGGCTGTGCTGGGGCTGGGGCTAATCACTGCTAATTAGCATCTCCTCAGTATGCACAGCACACCCCTCTGCACAAAGACACTGTCTGAGAAACATTTATTCATAGCACCAAGGGCCAAAACTGCTCCCAGCAGATTGTTTCTGCAAGTCTGGGTTAACAGCACGGCAAAGCCCCACTGAGTGAGCAGGCTGGCACCTCCACAGCACACGGAGGGAAGCAGGAAACTGAATTATGAGTAAATGAAGTTCACCCTTTTCCATGGTTCAACCAACTCCCAGCCACAAGGTTGGCATATGTGAGCCACCCCCTCAAAATTCAGCACCATTCACAGACCCTGAGCTGGAGAAGCAAACAAATTACAGGGTGGCAGAAGCTCCCCAAATCTATTTTCAAGCTTTAGTGCTTTAGTTAAAAGCTATTTGGACAATATGGTTTGTTTCCATTTCTGTACAGCTAATTCTTGCTGCTTTTGTGGCCTCCTCCCTTCACACCACCCTGTTTATTTTTGTCAACAAGTTAGGAATCTTGGGATTCAAAGTAAAGATTTGCCATTGATTTATGAATGGCCGCTGTAAATATAATTAATGCAATTCTAATGTGAATTTTATGAACCTCCATGGACTGTACATGTTTATGGCTCTGTGAGCAAAGGCCATTTGTGTAAGGGATAGAAATAGATGAGTGTAAGTAACCATTTAAAAATGATGGGGCTTTGGCTGATGTTTTATTACAGCCTGTGAAAAAAACTGGCTTCACCCTCAAAATACAACTCTGTGTTATATATATATAATGTTGTTATAATAAGCCTGGAGTCATGCTCAGAGAGAGCAAGGGTAATTACACCAYACTGCATGTTAAATATTGCTGCTCAAAAGTCAGAATACTTAGGGAACTTCTTCAGTTCCTACAATTACCTGAACTCTGTGCTGCAGTAATTCTGCAGGACAACTCCACAGGTGCCTTTTTGGGTAGAGAGCAGAAAGCCCCAGAGTGGATAAGTCACTCAAATACAGAAGGATGGASTGCTTTTAGAATATTGAAAATTGATCAGATTGTGGCTTATTCAGACAAATGTTTCTCTAATATTCCCTCTTCTCTGATCTAGAGTGATGGGTTTTTTGGTTGGGTATTTTTATTTACTCTCATGTTTAATGGCATGCTAAGCACTCTGAAATGCCAGTAAGAAGGAAGAGAATGTAAAGTCGTTGATGTTTAAGGACATAGAATTTTTGAATAGTTCATGCTTTAATTTGGTTTATACTTTAATGCTTCATAATTTTATTCTTTTGCTGTCACCTCAGGACTTCACTGGAAACAGGAAGCAGCGTCTCAACTGACCCACTCAGGTACTGTAGCAATCTTAGCTGGCAGCTGTAGGTTCGAGCTGACAGAAATGCCCTGCTCTGCACCAGCTGCTCATCTCACAGCTTCACCTCGCCCTGCCCAGCCAGCAAAGGCACTGACCTGATGGCTGGATATTCCYAAGAGTGGATAATGTGCTCTTTTCTGGGATTTCCACTTGAAATTCAGTTCTAGCTTCCAAGCCTGGGTTTGTTCYGGGAGGAACACCGAGGGGAGGGACAGAAGGTGTGTCTGTGCACAAACCACCTCTCTCTCAGATTTTTACAACCTTYATGCTGCCAATGTCTGACCTGTCCTGTCCTGGCAGGTCTGTGCTGCCTTGGGGACAGTTGTGTGGAGATGTCACTGGTGTTCCTGTTGCTCAGCATTCTGATAAAAGCACCCACTCTTCAGGGAGCTCTGTCAGGAGGCACTGCCAGAACTGGGGTTTTACTTTGATCACTTCATTTAGAAAGAAATGTTTGGCCCTGTTAACACTGCATATCAAATGGGTACCTTGCATCTTTTATTCTCATCCCTGCACACTGAAAAGTGCATCAAAGGCACAGACTTCCTTTGATAAAGCTGGGGCAGAGTCCCTCCCTCAAATCAGCAGCTGGTTTGGTACAAGTCTTCCTTTGGAGATGCTCTGTGTTGAGGATGTGACTTTTTCCCACATGATGTCATTTGAACCTTGCTTGAACACAACGGTGGGAGCTGCTCTGTTTAACCTTATTCAAATTAAGGCCCCTCTGTAATTAATCTTCCATTCTTACCCAGTGCAAAGTCTTCTGAAAGTGAAGCATTTGCCTCGCTGCCATTTCCTAGCAGCCTCCCCCTCTGCTGTGATATTCCCTTTGTGCTCCCACAGCAGCACTGGACCTCGTTCAGTCCCCACTGTACTTCAGTCCCATTGCCAGTGTGATGGGAACACTGGGCCTTTGTCTGGCAGGACAATGCAGGAAAAATCCCAACTTCCCCCTGCTCTGCTCCTCTGCAAATGTGTTTTAACAAGAGCACCGTGCTGCTGGAGTGATTTACCAGAGCCAGGTACTGCTGCCACCTTTATTGCAGGCTGGAAATAGATTTGATTACAATGGTTTTTCTTCCATGGAGTGTTTTTTTCCATGGGAGGAGGGTATCAGTGAGGAATATGGAAGAATTACATGCATGCAGTAAATCCTTCTGAATGTTGAGGACTGGGCTGAAATAATACCTGGTGGTGACCAGAAAAGGATGTAAAAATGCCACTCTAACTACAAATTGAATAATTTGGTGAAGTTTTAAAAATCTGGAGCKAAACAATCACAGAGGAGGAACTGAAGAAAATTGTTGAGATTTTATCAGATAAAACTGAGAATTTTTCTTAGAGTTAAATAGTTATAGAGGGAAGATCATGTGATACCTTCAGCAGGTCAAATAAGCCTGCTCTGGAGCTGTAATTAGACAGAATTAAGGCCATTATTTATTAAGTACAATGAAAGATAATAGAAGGCTTCTTGTTCCTGGATGTGTTCTCATGAGCCTGTTGAGCAAATTGGCCTTTGAACAACCCAGAAAATGGGATGTACCAATTAACATGGCCCCATGTCCTGTCAGGTATTTCCTAGTCAAGGTACTCTTTTTGCATTTTGCCTGCTCACAAATTTCCTGTCCCCATCACAAGGGACATCTCCCCTCAGTGCTGGAAAGAGTAAAGGTTAATGTGAATATCTTGCTTCTGTCCATTATARAGAGGAAAATATTAAAAATTGGCATATTATATATGTGTATATGTTGGTTGGCACAATTTCTTTCATAGCCTGCACAGGATTTATTCTGGATATTTTGAGTTGGCCTCTGTCAGCTTTCAGCTGGCATCTAAAAATATTTTGTTTCCTAGTATCTGAATTTTAACGTGGCCCTTCTGGAGGGGTGAATTGCCAGGCCTGTTCCAAATTAGCTGGAAATTTAAATGTTTGAGCTCTGAAGATATTTGGGGCAGATTTGTCATCTTCTGTAGCAAATTGATCAGCCAGTGGTTGTGTGAGCCCAGGGAACAGATGTGCAGAAGGGACAGTCAGGATTAAGAGAATTAAGAGAACAGCAAAGTTCTTCCTACCCTTCTGCATGGATACTTTGGCAGCTGAGTGGCTTAATAACCAAAAATAAAGGGTGGGATCAAATGGTGATGAGAATTCATCTGTGGGGGAGTGCAGAACTGTCTGCAGCCAGAGAACTTTGTTGTGAGTTTCTGGAAGGTTTCTAGGCAGCAGAGCTGCCCTTCAAGTCAATACGGAAGGAAGAGACCTGGATTAATGTCCTGGCTCTCTGGGCATCTCTGCAGAGCGCGTCACCAACACCTTGGGCTGTCACAGGGTGTCCCCAAGCCCGAGGGCTCTGTGTGAGCTCTTCCACCAGGGAAGAGGGCAGGGATGGTACCCAGGAATGCCTGCAAGGGACAGGGAGGGTCATCTGCTTTGCCAGGGCCTTGAACACCAACATTTGCCTTATTCTTTGTGCAGCCCAGGAATTTTCCCCCAGCTTTGACATGGAGGCCACTTGGTGCACTTTTTTGTGTGTGCTGCGGTGTCCTGTGAGCAGTGAGGCCTTCCAACCTTCCAGGAGGAACTTCAGCATCTCTTTGCTAGCCCAAACCCTGGGTTTGTAGCTCTGCTCTGTACTCCCCCCTTTTTTAATGTGGTGTGTGCAGGGTATCATGGATGAATATGGGATCCACACTGTCTGGGTCCTGTGAGATTCCTGAACTCCACAATACACAAGTGGCTACTGTGAATTTTTGTGTGCGGCCAGTCGAGTGTTTCACCCTGGAGTCTTGAAAGACTTGTGCAAAAGAAGTGAACTACTGCAATTTCTGTSCTCCACCCAAATAGGGGGATACGCTGTTTATCTGGGGAAGTGAAATATTTTTCAGGATTGTTCTTGGCATATCACTCTAAAAGTTTAACTAAGTCAATAACAGCAGTTCAATATTAGTACCTTGTGCAAGATTGTCACCAGACAAGTCAATTTTCCTGGTCTGCCCAACTTTTGAAAGCACTACCCCAGGAACTCCAGCAGGCACTGGTTTCGTGCTGTGGTTATTTTGTCCCTCAGTGGATTGTTTTCCTTCAGCCTCAGAGCTCCAGGGGTTGGCAGGAAAACCACCCCTAAAAAAGGAGGTGGTGCAACGTTCGATTTCCACTTGGCCCTTTTTTTAGGGGCTGTTTTTGAAAGCCTTGTCAGAGACTGAACTCTGAGTGACTGCAGAAATTCTCAGCAAACTGCTTAGAGCTCCAGTGCTGGAGCTGCAGCACATCCAAAAATCCCTGCTCGTCCTAGGCCTGGGAATTCCAAGTCAAAGGTTTCGGAAAATGCCTTTCTGAAAGAACCAGTTCTACATCCCGGCCGAGCCCGAGCGTGAGGTGAAGCTTAATTTCCTTTGTTGTTTTCCTCTGGAAGACAAGTGAAAATGAAGAACGTGTTGAGAGCGTGGGGCTTTTCATTTGCAAAAGTCCTCATTAGCATTTTCTCTGCAGGGTGGGATAATCGGGGCTGGATGCTGCCAGGAAATCCATGGGTACATGGCTCCTATGCTCGAGCCCACTGCTTAGAAATAGATAATTAGGGTGATAAATAGGATTTTTTTTTTCTGGAAAGGATATGATGCTGAGAAAGAAATTGCTTTGCAATGTGAACAGACAAAGGAGAAGTTTCCTGAAAAGTCTCATTTCAGGACTGAGTCTTTGGCTGGCGTCTCCTGAGCTTACTTGTCTTGGGCTGGCTTTCCCCTTTTCCCTTGATCCTGGGAATAGCTGGCCTTGATTATGGGATGTAGCCATTTYTTCTTTCTTTTTTTCCTTCTTTTTTCCTTGGAACATAAAAAAATCCAGACACAAAAATGTTACAACAGGGAAAATTCAGTTTCTTTTCTTCTTTCATTTTTTTAATTTCTTTTTTTCTTGTGCTGATTTTTTGTGGAAACAAAGGAAAAAGGATTTCCCATTGTCATCTTGGCAGTACCAAACCCAGGGCAGGAGGCAGTGCCAGGAGGTTGGGGCTCACCAGCAGCCACTGCATCTCCAGGGCCTTCCCTCAGTTCCTCTTTAGATAAAACYACCCTGGAGAACAGGGGATGAAAAGCTGGGATGAAAGAGTTTTGATAAGAAAATCTAAATATCCTCACCGTGATGGCATCAGTGACTTGAAAATTGCCAAGCTAATGAAGCCCAAGGGAATATGAGTCCAGGATGATAAATGGGCTTGGATTTGGGCAGTGTTTTGTGTTGTTGGGGGGATGTTGCTTCTCACAGATAACCAGTTGTGTTTGCTTAGGAGTCACCAGCTCTGGTGCTGCTCTGAAAGAAATCCCAGCAAATAAGTGCAGGCAGCACAAGGAAAGGACAGAAAGAGGTACTTGAAAGAGAATCTTCACAAGAAAATAYTTTTTTGAAAGGCCCCAGTCAAACATATTTTTTCACTCCAAGTTGCTTTTCTCATTATCTGGTCATTCCCACCACCTGCCCTGTCCTGTATAAGGTGTTTTTAGGGAAATACCACACAAAGTGTGACCCTGTTTAAGCATAACCCCCTGATTTCTTTGCTGCACTAAAGAAACTGCCAGTTCTTACATATATTTATAATTTCATTTAATTAAACTTACACAAGGCAATTTTCTAAGAAGATTCAAGGCACTTCTGTAACTGCACAGTGACAATGAGGAAAACCAGAACCYCTAAATATAGCTTATATAGATCCCTAAATATAGCTTATTATCCAGGCACTTGGGGAACCAGATAGGTCCACATGGAAAAGCGCCTCAGGTTGAGGCTTAGGGCTTTGGTTTTCTCTGCATATTTTTGAAACAGCGCTAAAATCCTTGTGGCATTTTAGAGATGGGATTGTGGGGGTGTTTTATGGTTTGTTTGGGTTTTTTGTTTGGTTGGTTKTTTGTTGGTTTTGTTTTAAACACTTGTCYAAGTGCCAGAGTGGTTTTGAA
The DNA here is from genome assembly GCA_014549065.1 of Cardinalis cardinalis. Taxonomy (NCBI): domain Eukaryota; kingdom Metazoa; phylum Chordata; class Aves; order Passeriformes; family Cardinalidae; genus Cardinalis; species Cardinalis cardinalis. Next base: position 339,290 of record JACDOX010000380.1, read on the forward strand.
GCATTTTGTCAGATTCTGCCTTTGGTTTTGTTGTTGTGACTGTTGAASTCTCAAGTCCCTCCATACCTGTTTGACAGCAGTGCAAGCTGTAGCCTAAATGTTTCCTGTGAGGGATTTTCAGAAATGAAAMAGAATCAGAAACAGCCAAATTGTAGCTGCTGGAAGAGTAAACTTAGAGCAAACTGCACACCAGCAYTGGTCTCCCTCAGGACACTTCTTATTTAACAACAGCAACAATTTATTTTTTTTTTAAGATAAATTGCTGTTGAAGTTCTTGTGTGCCAGTCCTGTGTGCTCCAAGGGAGCAGTTCTGTGCTGTTGTTAACTCAGAGTATCCTGTGAGCCTGGAGAGGGGGAGGGATGGGCACAGATCTGTGTTCCCTGACCAGTGACAGCACCCAGGGAAGGGCTGGAGCTCTGTCAGGGGAGGGTTAGGGTGGATCTCAGGGAAAGGTTCTCCCCCAGAGGGTGCTGGGCAGTGCCCAGGCTGCCCAGGGAACGGGCACAGCCCCCAGAGCTCCAGGAACACTGCCAGGGGTGCCCAGGGTGGGATTGCTGGGCTGGCTGTGCAGGGCCAGGAGCTGGATCAATGATCCTGTGGGTCTCTTCCATCCCAGGAGATGTACAGAATCCCAGGCTGATGTGAGTTGGGAGGGACCTCAAAGCCCAGCCCTTAAAGCCACCTCCCACTATTCCAGGTGGCTCCAAGTCCTGTCCAGCCTGGTCTTGGACACTCCCAGGGATCCAGGGGCAGCCACAGCTGCTCTGGGCATCCTGTGCCAGGRCCWGCCCACCCTCCCAGGAGGAATTCCCACCTAATCTCCAATCTAACCCTGCCCYGTGTGATTCCATTCCAGGATTCTCACCCGCGGCAGTTCACGTTGGGATAGAGAGGAAAGAAGGAGGAGGAGGGGAGGCAGTTGGTAGAATTGGGCCATGGTAAAATATAGAAATTGTTAAAGACTTGTGCTCCTGTCTTCTCAGAACAAAAGCACCCCGCCTTTCTCGTGCCCGGCAGAGGTTTCGGGAGCACACGCCGCTGTTCTGCCGTCCCAGCCCGCGGCTCGGGAGTGGCTCCGGAGCGGCTGCGGCTGCCGGGATCCCCCGGGATGCTCGGCCGGGATTGCCCGCAGGGGCTGTCCGTGCCCGCCGCAGGCTGCCTGTCTGTCCGCTTGTCCTTCTGTCCGTCCGTCCGTGCCCGCGCCCCGGGGGCTGTCCCGCTGCCGCCCCGCGCTTCGGGGTTGGTTCATCCTCCCCCTGCGCTCCCTGGCAAAGCGCGTTGGGAAGCAGATAAGCACAATCTGGTGTGCGAGCGGGAGGGTCTGAGCTCCTGCCTGCCTTCTTTTTTTTTTTTTCTTTTTTTTTTTTTTTTTTTTTTTTTTTTTTTTTTTCTTTTTTCTTTTTTTTTCCTTCTCCTCTTCTGCTTTTTTCTTTTTTTTCCGCTCCTTTCCCCTCCCCTCACGAGAAGCCCCCAGCTCCCGAGGTGCCGCAGACAATGGAGCTGATGTGCTGGTACAGGAGGAGCTGATTAACGGGGGGGGGGAAAGGGGAAAAACAGGGAAAAGGGCAAACGCCTGCAGCCCCGTGTGCTGAGATCACAGCTCTGCTCTGGGTACCGGGCACTGGTGTCACAGCCCGTCGAGATAATTGCCTGCATTTTCCGAACTTCTGAGAGCTCTGAGGATGCTTCCCAAGGCTCCATCAAAGCCCGCAGCTGGGATTTCTCCACGCTGTTAGTCCGGGGGGGGCTCTCAGAACGGCCTAAAGCAGCCGAAAGCAGAAGTGGGATTTCTGTGTAACACCAGTGATCCCGGTAGGACTGGGGGCCGTGGGAGAGACAGCGGCAAGCGGCACCCCAGAGCGCCCATGCACTGGTGTCCTTTGTGCGGCCGGCTCTTTGTACGAGCGGGCCACGGGGGCTGCAGGTGCTGAGCGGCGGCGGGGCCGCCCCGGCCCGGGCGATGCCGCAGCCGCGCCATGGGGCACGGACACCGCGCCTGACTCATTCAAACCCTAACAAAAAAGTCTTGTGTCGCTAAAAGCCCGCTGCAGACCGCGGTGGCGGCGGCAGGAGTGCTGGAAAATGCTGAAGTTAAAGGCCTTCTGCTTGGATTACTGGCAGTTTTTATGTCTCCAGCCTCTCCATGGTTTCTATAAAAGGTAAGAAAACGTTAACTCTGCAATGCTCTTCAGCACATGATGCCACCAGGGTTTTTCCTCGCCGTTGTGCTCCCTGGGAGAAGGGAGAAGGGAGTGGTAGGCAGTTAATGAGAACTTGTGTCAAAGATTGTAAAGCTGCTTCTTTCTTTTTTTTTTCTTTATTGCTTTAATTATCAGCTGCTGTTGTCTCTGTGCATGCAGATGTGAAGGGGAGGGTGCTGTTTGGTTTTAATCTCTACTTTAGGTCACATCACCTAAGACTCAGGACTTTTTCTTCCCTGCTGTTTTGTCCTTAGGCACAGTGGCTCGTGCTGGAGTGTCCACACTGTACACGACACTGGCAGATTAATGAAATGCCACGGGAATTTATGGAACGCAGAGAAGACCCTTTATTTCCCTGAGATATTTAGCAATATAATAGTTCATCTTTCCCCTCCCTCCCAGCACAAAGTGCACATCAGAGTCATTCAGAGCAGTGGGCACTTCACTTAGACGGGTCTGACACCCAGCTTAAATGATTGATGGTGAATGGTGATCCTAAAGAATAGGTCTGGGTGTCAGATGCATTGAGCTTGCCTATTTAATGGAACAGCAAAATAAGCAATTCCATTTAACATGTCCCTGAACTTACCCTGATGCTTTTTAATCTACACTTCGTTTTCCTTRCTCCTGATTTATGGTGCTGAGCAGAGGGAATTGGATGGGTTTGAATTTGCTGGGGGGAAATTGGGGATCCCTTTGCTGTGAACAAAACCCGGGCGATTCTCTAAACCAGGATTCCGTTCTCCTTACGTCCACTTTCTGCCCTGGCTACCTATTGTCAGCCTACAGAAAGTGCTTTGTACGAAATGCTAATTGCAGTTGAATTTTTCATGCAGCGACTGAAGGCTGGAAAAGGGAACTGTTCCAATCTTCTTCAAGGTTTCGGGGGTGCCCTGCACTTTCTGCACTGAGTAACACGGGACCCTCATCTGTGACCATTGGCTTGTGAAGTTTCAAAAGACAGCTTTATTCTCCTCTCCTTGGAGTTTTTCACTGATTCCACTGCCAAGCCAAAAAATTCCCAACCTAGTCCCAGCCCATTGTGATGTTTTCCTTGCTGAGAAACCATATAAAATAATAGAAATGGAGCCAGACTGTTTTGACACAAATAAGTACTGAACTCGAGCTTTCTGTCTTGGGTTCCTGGCGAAATCCCAGCTTTGTGGCAAATGAATTTACTGGGGAGTTATTCTACATCTCCTAATGGAAACCCTTGCAATAGGGCTGCCCATTTATTTACTTCCAGGGAATTAATTTACTTGCCATCACAGCCTGGATGGGCTTGAATCTTCTGTCTGCATGAGCAGCACTAAAACCAGGCCTTAAGCACTTCAGCATCACATAGAGGCACTTTGTTCTCATCTTTTTGAGAAGAAAAGAAAATTGAAGGAAAGTTGTGACTTCCTCACGTTTGAAACAAAATAATTTGTTGGTTAAAGCACAAACAAGTGTGAAAAGCAGGTGCTGCAGAATAACAAACTTAAATGCAAGGAAGTTCATCTGAAAAAGAAAGAAAACTTTCTGGAGACTTTCAATTACTTTTTATTAGTGATTGTAAATTGTTTTAAATGCTCTTGGAAAAGAGCCCAGGGGCAGTGGGGAGGATTTGTGTGTGCCCCATGTATACATTTCCTATTTTTGTGTATAAAATGAGGTAACAGGTATCCAAAGCAGGACTTGGGTAACGTTTCCATGGAGTGACTGTGCTCTTTCCTTCTGTGCACTGCCTGACTCTCATTTTCAGTTGCAGTCACTGCTCAGAGCTGTGGAAAATGTTCCTRGTTGCTTTGGAAGCTGTGACTTGCTGCTCCATGGTGGGATGTCCAGCTGTGTTTTCCAGCTTTTATTATTCAGGGAATTCTTGTGAGTTCATGTCCAGAGAAGGGAATGGAGCTGTGGAAGGGTTTTGGAGCCCCAGSAGTGGCTGAGGGAGCTGGGAAGGGGCTCAGCCTGGAGAAAAGGAGGCTCAGGGGGGCCCTTCTGGCTCTGCACAGCTCCTGCCAGGAGGGCACAGCCGGGGGGGTCGGGCTCTGTTCCCAGGGAACAGGGACAGGAGGAGAGAGAACGGCCCCAGGCTGGGCCAGGGCAGCTCAGGGGGGATATTGGGAAAATCCCTTCATGGAAAGGGTGGTCAGGCACTGGCACAGGGCAGTGGTGGAGTCCCCATTGCTGGAAATGTTCAGAAAACACACGGATGTGGCACCTGGGCATCAGGGTGGCCTTGGCAGTGCTGAGGGAATGGTTGGACTCGATGATCTTTGAGGGCTTTTCCAGCCAGAATTCAGTGATTCTGGGTCTGCTGCCTGGCCTGGACAATTCTGATTTTTGGTATAATCTTATCTTGCTCTGGGGTGCACTCCATRGAGATTAAATCCATGGGCTTGAAGAGAATTCTGTGCAGGGAGTGTTGGGGTTTGTGGTGGCCCCACTGCCCAGAGCTGTGGGGCTGGGAGAGATGGGGACAAGGCAAATGATCCATTCCCCCTCGCTGGCTGTGGCTGCAGGGCCAGCTGGGGCACTGCAAGCAAACACTGAGCCTGGGTGATGGGAGAAAGGAGAACTAGGACAGGTTTTCAAGTTTATTTATGTATACAGGGTAAAAAATCCAGCTCCAAAATAGCAAGCTGGGCATGTGGCACTCCTGAAGAAATGCCAGGTAAGGGCAGACACCACGTGTACAGAGAGAGCCTCTCTGGAATTTGTTCTCTCAGYACAGCCAGGGGAGGGGGAAATGGGGAGAAATTCACCAACCACACTTGCAGTCTGTTCCTTGAATTTGGCAGCACCTGCAGTAACCAGGACTTTGCCCATCCCATGTAGGTTCACAAAACAAAGTTACTGCAAGGTAACAGTGCTTGTGCCTCCAGTAATGTGTTTGTAAACCAGCAGATAAACTGATTTATCCAAGTGTCAGCAAACTGCACAAAGCAAACTCAGGGGACTGGGGTAGAAACCTGCTCCAGGAAATGTTTGGTAATTCAGTGATTCATGAAAATGAGATTTCAGTGCTCTTCAGTTGCCAGTAACAGCRAGTGCATTTTGGTCAGAGCCCTTCACTCGAGGGCTGCTTTGGTGCCCTCTGAATGCAAACACRGAGGCTGCTGAGATGTGTTTCTGTGGCAGATTAGGTGTAAGATGAGCAAATCACCGTCAGGTTCCTGTGGGCTTGGCAGGATGAACGTCTCATGCTTTACTTCCAGGATTATTACAAACCCATGTGAGTCCAGGTTTAGCATGTGAAAGTGAAGATTTTCCTTAGCCAGGGAGGAAGCTGTGCTGCTGCCAGCTGGTGGGTAATAGCCCAGGCTAGAACTTGTTACCATTAGCACTGCATTAAAGATCAAGCAGAAGGTGAGGAAATGTGTGACTGGCACCGAGGGCAGCTGTAATCTGCAGATTTTCCCTCCCAGAATGTCTTCTCTCTTCTGGCTAAAACAGGAGGATTTCAAAAAACATAAAGCMAGTGCCAAGTTTGTAAAGGCTGTTTTATTGGAATGCCTTGTTCTGCAAACAAACCTGTTTTTAAATTATTTCTTGTCATTTTCAATTTTTCTTTCATGGGTTTGGTCTCTCTAAAGGAGGCACGAGTCCCTTCCAGAGCAAGTAGGGCCATTTGTAATGAGCCCCCCCTGTGGAATAAGCAAAGGCAGAGGTGGCTGGCTCTTTGAAGCCAGGGATTAGCAGGAATTGTTTCTGCCACCCTTCAGCTGGGACTCACAGTTCCAGCACCCTGCTTCAGGATAGGGTGATTCATGTACTTGAGCCCATCTCTGGGCAAAATAGGTCTGTATTTTGGTGTATGATTCATTCCCATGAGGATGTTTCAGTGTTGATTAAAAAGGAAAATGCTTTCATGAATTGGCAGGTTAGGAGCAGCTTACTGCTGCCACCCTGGAATATCAGAGTGTCTGAGTGTCAGAAGCTCCTTGAAGCCACTCTGATATTGCACTCTGCAGGGCACCTGCAGCTCTGTGCTCATCCTCTCTCCCACTCTCTTATCCTAGAAAAATGTGTAGCATTTGAAGCCATGAAAGGAATTGCCAGCCTTAATTTAGATGCTGTTTCAAAGGCAGCACAGGGCTTGAAGTGATCTGTGTCAGGGCTGTCCTTTGGGTTAACTCTTTGTTAAAAAGAATGTGCTTTGAGAGGCTTTGTTCCTCATTCCTGCTGTTGCCAGCGTGGACTCTGCTCTGGGGTTGTGTGAGGTGGCTTCAGATGTGTTGGGTGACTGGCACAGAGCATGCTGCTGCTCCCTCTAAGGAGAAGGCAGCATAAAAAAAGGTGTAAATAACTCCCTGGCCATGGGTCACGACATAATTAAACTCATTATTTAAAAACAGATTTAATGAAGGGGGAAGAACTTGTATACAGTCCTATAATGCCACATTCCTGGGGGTGATGGCTGCATACTAATTACAGACCTCAGGAACAGGAGTAAGGGGGAAAATCCTTGAAGTTGTGGTTCATGAGGGCAGGGAAGTGCTTCTGCACAGTGCTGGGCGCTGATGTCAGGGGGTTTGTGCATCTCCTTGCTGTCACTTAAACTGAGCTCCTTTGCAGCATCCCAAACAAAACAAAAGCAAAGTGGGTGGGGAGAATTGCTGGAGCTCTGCCTTGAACTTGCATTTGGAGTTCACCATATATGTTGGTAGAAACAAATAGAGTTAGCTTTCACTCGACAGTGACTTCATCCAGAGCAGGGCTGAGTCATGTGCCCCTGGAGCAGCTCCCTCTCCAGGGGATCCTTTGGCCAGGCTGCTGCAGCTGTAGAGCAGCTGAGAGCTTCCCCCACCTCCCAAATCCACCCCCTCTGCAAGCACAGCCTGCAAACAGCACACATTGCACTATTCCCACAGTCAGCAGAAAAATTACCAGGAGCAAACCTTCAAATAAACACACAAAGTAGCAAAAAGGCCTTAAAAGCCATCAGAGGATTTCTCTGCTCGGGGAAGTGATTCCAAGTTGAGAAATTTCAATGAAAATACACCAAGTATCTGCTAAACTGGTGGGAGCCTTCCTTGCCATGTTATTAATTGTTCTCTGTGTCTGAAGGAGTCTGTGTGCAGGTGTTCATGGCTCCCATGCCTGAAATCCACACTTCTGGTTTGCCTGGTACACCTCTGCTTTCCCCRAGGTGAGCCGTGGGATTTGGGCACGGCTGAGCCAAACCCTGCACCAGTCTGTGGGGCTGTGATGCCTCCCTGGACCAGTGCTGGAACTGGGTTAAACTGGGTTTCAGACCTGACAGTTCCTTGTGTGTGTTCCTGCCTTTCCCCTTCCCTTTCCCCTTCCCTTTCCCCTTCCCTTTCCCCTTCCCTTTCCCCTTCCCTTTTCCTTTCCCTTTTCCCTCCCTTTCCTCCTCCCTTTCCCCCTCCCTTTTCCCTCCCTTTTCCTTCCCTTTTCCTTCTCTTTTCTCACCTTTCCCCTACCTCTCCCCTGCCTTTTCCCTTCCTGCCTTTTCCCCACCTTTCCTCTGCCTTTTCCCACCTTTCCCCTGCCTCTCTGCAGTCCTCATGACATCAATTCTCCAGGCTTCCTAAAACTTTCCATTTCTCCACCCCCTTCCCTCTCACCCAGGAACCATCTGTGAGCCCTCAGGTTCTCCCTTCCTCCCTCTTGCACAGATTTTAACCTTCCACAGACAGCTTGGTGGGGATTTTTTGGAACTGGGGTGCCTGTGCTGGGGGTTCCTGCTCTTTAGCTGGATCCCTGGAGCACTCAGAGTTTGCCAGGCTTTTCTTTCCCTCTCAGTCTCTCCTGTATTTGGATGCAGCTGGTGGGCAGCCCCTGGAGCAGTCACATTTTGATTGTGCCTCTGGCTCCGTGCCCTGCAGAGGGGAATTGGAAGCTTTCTGAGTTCCCTTTGATCCTTGTCCAAGTCTGAGTCACAGCACAGGGAGCCCGGTGGTGGCCTGGAGACATCCCAGGAGTCTCTCAGAAGCTGCAGCCTGGAGGGTGCTGGAGGGGCTCTGCCAAGGATCCCAAACTCTCCAGCCTTTGGGGGTGAGGGGAGATGCCCTTTACCAAAATGCCAAGTCCAGGCTGGCTTTGTTCCCCAGCAGGACTGGCATGTGCATGTCACTGCTGTCAGCTCCCAGGAAACACCAGGGTTTGCATTTCCTTAGGAATGTTTGTGAAAAATCAGCAAAGGAGGTTTCAAAGGGAATGGAAGAGAATGCAGCAAAGGCTGGAAGAAAATAGTGGTGAAGGTATTTTATTAAAACCACCCAAGTCAAAATGTTGGCTTGTTGCAGGTTGAAGAGTTAAAGATGCCCCAAGTAGTCCAAAAAGCCAGAATGCTTTTTCAGAGAAAAATTGAAACTCCATCTATTTGTATGACTCCTTGCAATCCTTAATTGGTAATAGCTGTTGTATGAGGGGAGTGCTACCTAAGTTAAAAATAGGTCTGGGACTGCACTGACAACCCAAACCAGGCTGGCTCCAGCAGTCACATTTTCCTTTTGTCAAATGACCTACAAATGTAACATACATCAGGACAGAAATGCTGTCAAATCCTGGTTTGGGACCATTTCATTGTGGTAAARCTTCAAAAATCCAGGCAAATCGTGTTCCTCCCCCTTGAGGGCTGCAGCAGRGCAGGTTCCCTGTGGCAGGGGTGTTGTGCTGAGCTCACTTAGGCTGGGCCTGGGCACAGGGGCAGCACTGATCACCTCACACACCGTGGCTGAGGGGATGCTGCCGTGCAGGGCACTCAGCTTTATCCAAATCCAAACCAGATCCATTGTCCTGGCTGCTGCTTTGCTCTGGGCTCCTCTCCCTGCTTGTACCCACCAAGCTCTGCTTATCCTCCTGCAGGCCCTGCTGCCAAGCAGGAGTGGATCTCCAGAGGGGGGAGAGTGATGGAGTGTGAGACGCCAAATTGAGCCCTGCCTTTCTATTAATAGCATTTAAAAGTAACACACCACCTCCAACTTGTAAAGGAACCTCAGCTCCAGCATTTTTAAATACTTAGAGTGATTTATGTCCCCTTTGGTGTCTTTGCCTGCAGCAGCTTTGTTTCCAGTGTGAAAATTAGAAAAGAGATTAAAAACCTCCCGTTCCTCAGGAATGGCCTCAAGCTGGGCCAGGGGAGGTTTTAGGTTGGATATCAGGAAAAATTTCTTCACTGAAGGGGTTGGAACAGGCTGCCAGGGCAGTGGTGGAGCCCCCATCCATGGAGGGATTTACATGTGTGGCTGTGGCTCTTGGGGACATGGATCAGTGGTGGCCTTGGCAGTGCTGAGGAATGGTTGGGCTCGATGGTCTTTGAGGGCTTTTCCAACCTAAATGATTCTGTGATTCTATTCTGCCTTTCCTTCCCTCCCCACCCCCCACACTGGGGTTTTGGGGGATTTCTAACTCCCTCCAAYGCTCTGGGTTCACTTAAGAATCAAAACCATTAGGAGAATCCCACTATTGTTCCTAAAATGAGTGGCATGTGCTTGGCAGTGGCCAAGTTGAGGGCTTTGACAAACTTGGTGAATTTTTCCCAGTGTTTCTCTGATATTGATTCCTCCAACTGTTTTCCCTGCCCTGCAGCAGCTCCCTGCTCCTGTGTGCAGTCAGCAGAACCAAAGCTGTGTGTCTGTCTTGGTTTTCCAGGCTGCCTTGCTGCAACCCTTCCAGCATCAGCAGCTCCCCTGCAGCCCCCTGCAGCAGCTGAGCAGAGCCTTTCTGCTGCCCCTGCAGTTCAGGAGGACCCACCTTCAGCTGCCTCCACCGTGTGCTCAGCTCCCAAAAGCCACAGCATCATCTCTGAGTCAGTGGTTGTAGCTGTTGGAATTAAAGGTTTCCTCCTAGAAGAGATGCAAAATGTTTTCCCTGGTTTACAGGCAGCAACAAGCAGGTCCAGGGTATCCATTTTGGCAACTAGTGATGCTGGGTTTGGCAGAAACAGTCCTGAAGCGGGAAGAAGTTTTGGAAGGAGACAGAACTTCTCCTTGCACCTTCCTGTTGCAAGTTRGGAAGACTCAAGAGCTTGTGTTCCATGGGGCACTGTCATGGGTCCAGACAGACAGGGCTGCAGGGAGGGAGAGCTGCTGTGGGTTCTTGCAAGCAGGGCACAGCTAGGAAAGGTTTCCAGGCAGAAACAAAATCAGCAAATGAGTAAATCTGTGTGGGGAGTTGAGCTCGGGTGGGTGCAGTGATGTGCTGCGAATGGAATCTGTTTTATTGCGAGGGGAAGAGATAAGTGATGAAGTTCTCATCCACACCCAGAGGGGAGGAACAGCCCAGGCAGGCAGCTCCAARCAGCCCAACCTGTGTGAGTGTGGGGTGCAGTGTCACTGCAGTGGTGACAAGAGGTGGTGATGGGTGCACAAAATGGAAAATCCATGTCCAGGGCAGACACGGCCCCTGCAGTGCTGGGGCTCATCCTGGTTGTCCCRAAGGGAAGGCGAACAAGGCTTCCAAACAGTGAAATCACTTGACATGCAAATGTGTGCCTTGTTTGGGGCACGGTGGTGGAACAAAAGAGAGGGAAGTAAACAGCCCAGACAAAAGGGCCTCAGTGTCCCACTGCTCGTGGAAAAGCTCTTCTGTTCCTCAGTGGGATTGTTCTGGCTACTGACAAACAGCTCATGTGCCCAGTTCCTCCTGGCCATCCCTTCTGGGACCTCCTCGGGGATGATASCCCAGAGGAGCTGCTTTTAGAGAAAATGAGAGACAGAATCAGGTTCTATTAATCTCCAGTTCTTCACAGCAATCAGCAGCAATTCCCTGGTGCTGCTGGCACATCCAGCCGGGCCCTGCCCTCCCTGGGCTCTGCAGGAGGCTGTGGGCTTGAATATTCCCCTCAAATATCATCCCAAGGAGCATCTCACACCAATCCTTTCTTCATATTTGCAGCAGAATAAATAGCACTTTCTCACAGCAGAGATCTAATCACAGAACTGAGCTATGACTTCTATTAGCTCATGGTGTGATTTGCGCAGTGTGCAGCATTTTCTGGGTGTGTATTAAATTATATGTATTTCCTGCAGAATAATAATAATAGTAGTAATAATAATAATAATAAWAAAAATAATATTCCCTGCTTGTTTGGAGGAGAAGCTACTTGGATTTGTCCAGGTCTTCTGGGAAATCAGTGGACAAGCTCAGCTCCGGAGCTAAAATACTCTCTACACTATTTAATGGTCTGGTTTTCATGGGAAGTGCTGCAGCAATGATTTTAAAACCAAACCAAATCAAAAACCAGTCCCCTGCAGCATCTCACCTCTTCCCCATGATGTTCCCACGTTGTTTTAATTCCTTTGGTYGCTGGTTGTGCAGGAAATTTGGAAACGTGGCTGAAGGAGGTGATGAAAACTCTGCTCTCTTGTAGATCTCTTCCACTGAATCTAWCTTTAGAGACAGATAAAAACACTATTCCTGCAGATGTTGATGCTGTCAAAATATTGGGACTGCAGGGGAATCAAGGAGGGTGTAATCTAAATACATCAATTACACTGAGGGCTCAGGATGGAGCTCAAAGGGAGGGAGGGAGCTGACACAGCTGAGGGTGCTGTTTGATACCTCTGTGCTGCACAGGAAAGAAACTACTGCTTTTATTCTCTTTATATAATGGCTTTATTTATGCCACATGAAATCTTGCAAGTGTACCGGGTACAAAAACCAGAAAATCTCTCCTGTAGGCACTTCATCTCTGAAGTTAGGGAAGGGACAGGGTTCAGCTGGGCTGCCTGGACTTACGTAGTTTTTTCCAGCATTGAAATGTATCCCTGTGATTATGTTAGGAACAGATTTATAAAAGTTTTCTAATGTAATTTTCCTTCATTAAGGCAGCTGATTTAAATGTACAGTGTGCTGTGGAACTTGGTGTGACTTTTCCTAACCAGCCATCAATAGCTTGCTCCAGGATCAATTATCAGGAGCTCCCAAAGCAGAATGTATTTCAAAGAGTGGGAACAGTCACGAGACCCTGGGCAAAATGGCCTTAGAGAAAAGGGAGTTATGCAACAGCAAACAGACAGTTAATCACGGGCTGATTCTGCTCTGTGAAGAAACAGCATGAACTTGCTTTCTTGCTTAATTAAGTTTTCTAATATAAACATGTATCTGATGTCCAGAAGGGCCCCTGATAATGGTGCTGTTGACCTGGGCAGAGAAGGGAGTGTGGGCTGAGCAAAGGCTCAGGGAACTTTTAATCTGTCAGAGCAACAGCTCTGACTTGCARGGTGGTCTTGGAGATGCCAGGGCAGGATTTAAAGGGTTGGTCTCTACAACAACAGTAACAATACTTTTTTCTAAAGGTTTTGCCATGTGAGCGTCTGCTGGGGCTTCAATTCATTGAAACTTTTGGCAATAAATGCTGTGTGTTTGAACTTATTCAGCACAGCAAAAGGATTCCACATATGTAATCTATTTTGGGTGGGGTTTTTTTGGTTGATTTGGGGGTTTCTTGGGTTTTCTCAGGGTTTTTTTGTTGCTGGGGTTTCTTCTTAATCAGATCTTGCCATTTTACTGTTGCTGTCATTTCCAGGCTGAGTGTCACAGCTGATACTCACCACTGAAAGCCAGGACTTCTTCGTATGCCTTCAAATCCAGCTTTGGAAAATGACTCATTACTTTTTTTTGGCACCAAAAAGTTTATTACAGTACACAGAAAATTTTGCAAACAGCTGAGGGTTCCTCCAGCCCGAGGCATTTGACAGAGCACGTCCTGGGTTAGCACTTACAGCTCTTGTAAGGGCAGTGTTACTGGGCTGGGGGTTTTTTGAAGTGGAATAAATGGGAATAACTTTCTGCAGGTGCTGCCTAGGTAGAGTTTTCTGACTTGGCAGCTCGGAGCAGCGAGTGTAACACAGAGCTTTCTGAACAGCCTCTAATAATCTCTGCTGGCTTGCAAATAATGTAAACACCGAATCTTATAAATCACGGAGAAAGGAGTAACCCGAGCCTTCAGATGGGAAAGCTGCCTTCCCTGGGAGTTCACTTGAGTGGAGGTCGGAGGAATCACTTGGAGCTGGTGAATCAGAGCTGGGCTGCTGCCTGAGCTGGGCTGGCTCTGCTGCGCTGCCGAGCCCCGCGCTGGGCTCTGGGATCCTCTCCCCTGCAACACCACGGGCAAGGCCATGAAGGGCGATGGCAGTGCCATGTGGAACCTGATGTGGAAGTACTGCATTTCTGTCAGGACGATCAGGTACGGGGGCATTTGTCAAACTTTGCTTTGGGAAGCTGAGAGGCGCATGTGTGGGGGCTCGCCCGTGCTGCTGCTGGGCTCCTGCTCCCTGCAGAGTTAACTCTCAGCAGCCTGCGAGGGATGTTAAGGTAAATTCTTCTTCCTCAGACTGATGCTAAACGTGCAAAAAGAAAATTATATGGTTATTACAAAGAAATCTTCCAGGAAAATGTAGTTTTCTGTCTCATTTGCAAGCAGGAGAAAACAGGAATATGAAAGAAACCTCATTTTAGCGAGGGAAAATTCAAAAATTCTGCTTCTCTCCTGAATGCTTGCCTGTCATAATTTTGTGTTTGTYCTGTCTCCCAAATCCAGAGGTTGAGCAGCTGTTCTTGGCACTCTGCAAGCATCACTTGCAGGGAAGTGGGGTGTAAAGAAGGTGGCTTTTAGGGCAGGATAAACCCCTGGGCTCAGTGGCTGTTGCCTCCAGGCTGGCGTGGTCTGTGAGCCCACCTGGGCAAAGGCAGGGGCTGAAGGAGGGGCTGGGCTGTGGGTGCTGAGCCCGGCTGGGCACAGCCCGGGGAGTTGGACACTGCTCCCTGCCAGGAGCAGCTGCCCAGGATTCCAGCAGAGCTCATGGCAGGAATGAGAGACACTTGATGATTGTGCATCCTCAGCGCGATTTTTGTATATTTTTAAATAGTTTCCCAGGCCTTGGTTTCTTGGGGGGACACAGCTGTGTGGGCTAAGTGGYACCTTTGGCCATGCCAGGTCCCCTGGAGAGCTCGTGTAATCCAAGTAATTACTGCATTTCACACTGCATAATTATTCCGGGCTGAGGAAATMGTTTACAGAGCCTGAATTCCTGCATGGACTCTCATTACAACTCGGAATGAGACTGTGGAAGGCTWTTTATCATCAGGGTACCAGAATAAAGCTAAGAAATCCCTTAGTTCCCAGCAGAGTCAATAGAAACTGGCAATAATCCCCAAGAGACGATTCGATTAAGATAAAAATAATTTTATTTATGATCTGGATTTAGAACCAGAAGTAGAGGGAAAGCCTGAAAGAAGCACATGAGTGCAGTTTTTGCAGCCCAGATGTCAATCCCAGCCTCGGTGCTGCTGGAACTGCCTGAGACGAGTCCTGCGCAAACCTCTCAGCCCTGAGGAAAACTAAACTTTAAAAGTTCCTCAGAGGCCTGGGTGTGGTGATTTTCCTAAAGTTTGACATGCAAACTGTGATGTYCTGTAAACAGCCAGTTCTTTATTTCATCAGTGACCTTAGTGCTGTGTAGGGTGGGTTGAATATTAGCTGAGTTATTCACGGCAGGGCTTATTTATAGAGCTGTTGGTGGCTCTCACAGGCAGTGAGATGCAGAGTAACAAGAGCATTTTCAATGAATGTTTTTGGTTCTTTTGACAGATCCTATCTTTCTTTGGCAACTACACCAAGAAGTTAAAGAGAATAAAAAAACAAGTTTTCCTTTGTGGAAAAAGTTCTCTACCACCCTAAGCTGCTTTTGAGACACAATTCAGAGACCTTGGAWCTATTCCTGTGTTTAGGGAGACTCCAGCAACCTGTGAGGCTCAGGTTCTCATCCATCCCAGTCCTTCTCCCTCTCTGTCTCTTCTCTTTTCTGGGAAGCCCTGGAGCCTGTGCAGCCCTGGCTGGAGGTTCCAGCGAGCCTGGCTGTGCTGTGGAGCAGCAGAGGGAGTTTGGTGCTGCCCTGCTGGGATCCTCCCTGCCCAGCCCAGTGCCCCRCTCTGGGCACAGCCCCCGCCTGCACACACTGGGCCACTTGTCCTGCAGGCCTGATGAATGAGGGCATTTGTGCCTGCCTGAGAAAACAGCCCCACTCCAAAAGGAAAATGAGGCTTTAGGGTTGATCTTATTTGCATTGGACTGCAGCAGCTTTAGGAAAACATATTTGACTGAGCCTTTGTTGCCTCTTCTGGGCTGCGAGGCCTGCGGGCCTTGGCCACGTCTGAGCCCAGCCCTGTGGGGCCATGGCTGTCTGTGGGGCCATGGCTGTGGGGTCTGGCTGTGCCCAGCCCTGTGGGGCCATGGCTGTCTGTGGGGCCATGTCTGTGGGGTCTGGCTGTGCCCAGCCCTGTGGGGCCATGGCTGTCTGTGGGGCCATGGCTGTGCCCAGCCCTGCGGGGCCATGGCTGTGGGGTCTGGCTGTGCCCAGCCCTGTGGGGCCATGGCTGTCTGTGGGGCCATGGCTGTGGGGTCTGGCTGTGCCCAGCCCTGTGGGGCCATGGCTGTGGGGTCTGGCTGTGCCCAGCCCTGTGGGGCCATGGCTGTCTGTGGGGTCTGTCCGTGCCCAGCCCTGTGGGGCCATGGCTGTGGGGTCTGTCCGTGCCCAGCCCTGTGGGGCCATGGCTGTGGGGCCTGGCTGTGCCCAGCCCTGTGGGGCCATGGCTGAATGTGGGGCCTGGCTGTGCCCAGCCCTGTGGGGCCTGGCCGTGCCCATCCCTGTGGGGCCATGGCTGTGCCCTGCCCTGTGGGGCCATGGCTGTGGGGTCTGGCTGTGCCCAGCCCTGTGGGGCCATGGCTGTGGGGTCTGTCTGTGCCCAGCCCTGTGGGGCCATGGCTGTGGGGCTTGGCTGTGCCCAGCCCTGTGGGGCCATGGCTGCCTGCAGGGCAAACACTGTGCACAGAAAAGGGCTCAGGCCTGGGGGAGTCCTGGGGGTGCTGGAATCAGCTTAGGAGAGAGCAGTGTGGAAATACACTGCACTGCCTAAAAATAATGGTGCCTTTTTTGCTGCTGGGGGYTGTTGGCCAGCTCCTAGAGCACAGYTGCAAAAGTTAAAAAGATGAAGGCATTTCTCTGCTGTTGTGCCAAAGCTGAGCTTGTTGCACTTAACGTGGAACTTGTGTCCTTGCAGAGCTCATTGCTCTGAGCCAGGGAAGCCTCACTACTGCCAGGTTATTTCCCAAGGCACAGCAGGGGAGAATCCAACCATGGTCTGGCTTGAAAGACACCTTAAAATTCATCCATGCCAGCCATGCCATGGGCRGGGACACCTTCCACTGTCCCAGGCTGCTCCAAGCCCTGTCCAGCCTGGCCTGGGACACTGCCAGGGATCCAGGGGCAGCCACAGCTGCTCTGGGCAGGAGGGGCAGGGTTTGGCTGAGCCCCACAGCAGAGAACAGGGTAATCCCTGAGCCCCAGGACAGTGCCCAAGGGGAGAGTTGTCATTCCTGTCCTGGCACTGGTGGGATGCAGGGTGATTGTCCTGGCACTGGTGGGATGCAGGGTGATTGTCCCTTCCCTTGCCCAGCAGTGGCTCGTGCCACACTGGGGTTTTGGGCTCTCCTTGGTGGCTGCAGTCCCTGCCCGCACCAGGCTGCTCGGTGTTCCTGCCCAGAGCTCTGTCTCCCACGTTTCTGGGATGGGATCAGGGGTGTGTGCCAGTCCCTGAGGAGGTGCAGGGGTGGCAGTGGCTGTGTTGTCACCACAGCCCTGCAGAGTCCCTCGCCCTCCATGCTGCCCTGTCACTGTCCCAGTCCTTGTGTTGCGGGTGACCCTGCCCTTCCACTCCTCCGAAGCCTCTGAAGTGAGGGGCTGTGGCACTAAAAAGCCATGCTCTCCTCCTCTGGGAGGCCCCACTTGTGATACTTACAGGGGGAAAACTTCCCCAAAACCAGGGAGCTGGCAAAGCCTGGGAGCAGGACTGGGAAAGCTCCCTTCACCTTTTATTTCTGTTACAGCTGCACTTCAGTGACCCCACGGCTGGGGGACAGGCAAAGGCACAATCAGGGAAGTGTTTGTCCATGTGTTCAGGTTGGCCCTGTTGTTTGTAGGATCCTGGCAGTTTTGAGGCAGAGGAACAAGTGTTGGAGAGGGGTGGGAGCAGACCCTGCGTGGAGAATGGCTCATCCCTGCTGAGGTCCCTGTGCCAGCCAGCTCTGAGCACGGGGTTAGTGGTTGGAGACTGGAGCCATCTGAATCAGCACATCCCAGCCCACAGAGAATAAATTGCAGGGTTTATGGCAGGGTAACACATAGTTTTCAGCTTGCATCTTCAAGTTYTAGTGCAAGTAATGGAGGAAAACAGTCAATAGTGACTTCTTAGTGCTCCACACATCTGGAAAAAAGTAAGAATTAGTCCTCAGTCTGAGCTGTCTGGGAGTTTCTTTCCTCATTTTCCTTCTGCTACAAACATTTTCCATTTTGGTTTGGTCATACTTTATTTTTAGTTGTCTGCTTGGACTTCTTTTTTTTCTGAAGACTGATGGAACAATGCAGTGATTTCATCAAAGAAAACCAACACCCTGAGCAGTGAAAGGGTCTCCTTTGGGCTCTGGTGGCCTTTGGGGCAGCTACTGGAGCTGGGGTGGTCAGGATGGAGCTCATAAAATTTGGAAGCTTGGAGCACATAAATTTAGTGTAAAGGGTTGTTCATAAATGTTCTGACACCCAGACTGCTCTGAATTACACTGGGATCAGTGCAGAAGTGTGGGCTGGGAGCCAGGGCTGGGCACAGTTTGCTCTGCAGTTCATGGACAAACATCAGCAGCTGACATGTGAGCAGAGATTATGGGGTAGATAATCACATATTTCATTTGTGCCTGTCAGTTTTCCCCTCTAATGGCAACTCCAGCACCTACCTCAGCTGTTCCTCCTGGCACCTCCAGGGTTAATGTTTGTGAAGCTCACCTGGATAAGGAGAATATCTGTTATGCACTGTTACAGTGGGGAGCAGCGGAGTTGGCACCTTTCATTAAGATCAGACATTACCAGTGTGATTTTCCATAGCTATTTTATGGCTTAAGCACTAATGAGAATTACTAAAAATTCATTTATACGATTAAAAAGAAAAGCCAGAACCCCAAACCCAGCTATATCCATATTTATCCCCACAACCTGTCTATTTTTGTATTCAGCTTCTACATGGGTTTCTTTGTCAATTGCAAAATGCTGCACTTGAGAAGCTACAAGACAAAGCCARATGCAAGTCACTGTCACTGATCCCAGAGCTTTAATCCTCAGGCAGGGATGGTTTTCTGGAGGCTTCAGTGCCGTGTTTGGGTGTGGTGGGGCTGTGGCTGTCCCAGAGCCTTGCTCTGCTGGGCGATGGGCTCAGCCTGGCAGCCCCACGCTGCTGGGAATGTTCGATGCGCTCCCAGTGCCAGTGGAACAAATCATGGCCAGGGTGGCACCGTGTTGGTGCCCTCAGAACGCTGTGGTGGGGGTGTGTGAGCGTGTCCTGTGCATTTTGCATCCTAAAATGAATTATTTGGGTGAGTGTGTGCCCTGCTGTGCCTGGTCTGTGCACAGGCAGCTGCAGGGAATCACCGTGGCATTAAYGGCATTAATTCCTCTACCTGGAGCAGCTCGTTCAAGGGCAGAATTACTGCTGGGTTCTGCTTGGAATTGTTGTTTTTAAAAAGTCATTTAAATGTTGCTTGTGTTCAGCCGGGGTGGGTGGGTGCTTACACGGCTGGGTTATTTCAATCTGATTGTTCATGTAAATGAGAGCTTTGTGGTTTAGGTTCAGTGAGCTTCAGCTGGTTATGGGTTACAGCCCTCTTAGAGCAGAGGGCCAGAACTTCATCAGCTCCTCCTGCCTTTTTTTTGTTAYGAGCACTCATTAAAATGCTCCCACTTTTACTTCTGTGTGTTCTTTTTGTCTTGCACTCTGTATTATTATTGATAAAAGCTGGTAGAGGCAGCAGGTGATTGCAGATTAATCCTTGCTTGAGGGTTGGTGTAAAGCACCAGCGTTTGCAATATTTGCAGGTATTTAAGTGTTTCTTTGCACAGAACCATCGAGGTGAGGGTGGCTGCCCTGAGCAGGCACTGTCAGTGCAGCACTGGGGGCTCCTGGAACTCCCATGTGGGGGTTTTAGGGCAGCTCAGATAATTGCAGGGGATATTCTGGGGCAGGGAGGTTGGACTGGGTGACTCCCAGGGGTCTCCATCCAATCCCTGACTCTGGAATGTGGAAGTGATGGGTGAGGGCTGGAGCTGCCCTCGCTCCCTGCCCAGACCAGCTGCATCTCCAGGGTTCTCTTGTTCCATTGAAAGGAAAGGTATGAAAGGACCAGAAGCCGCCGTAGCTAAGTAGCTCAAAATTAAATCAACTTCCAGCACTCTTTCGAGTTTTAATGTCTTTGCATTAAAATTACTGCATCAAAGTTTTGCTCCCACTTTCAGCAGCCCTGGGCTGGACTCTGCCAAGGCTCTGTGCTTGCAGGGTGCAGGGTCTAATGACATGCACTGAAACCCTAGAAGTCAGAAACCTAATCCAGGGCAGTCCAGAGAAGTTAACAGCCTGTTTTATTACTTATTTACACAGACCTTTCCAAAGAGCCTGTTGGAGCAGAACCATGAGTTACTGAGCTGGTAGAATTGTTTGTCTGGTGGTAGAGGAGTTTCATTCTGTTCAAGGCAGCTTTTTGTACTTCAGTGCTTGCTRGAGGTGAAGCATATGGTAGAAATACACATGGCAGCTTTTTGGGCAGAATTAGTTTGAGTTTTTTGCTGCTGCTCCTGCTGCTCCTTGTCTCCTCAGACTGAGTTAGAAATTGGCATTCAGGCTTTGCTCTGAAAGGGTGCTGCAGCTGCTGTGCTGTCCTTCAATTACTCAGTTGTTTGTATTTTTGATACTTTTTAACTCCCGAAGTAGCCCATGAGCTTGGGTCTTTTTGTTCTGAATGTACAAAGAAATAAATTCTACGGGAGCACTCCCTGCTCTTCAGCTTGAACAGAATTACCTTTACAGTGGACTGCAAAGCAAATTAGGCAGGGAGAACATAAAGCTCTGAGCTTATCTGCTTTTAACAAGATCATGCATTTTCCAGAAGGAGTCAGATGACGTTTTAGGAATTGGTAAGTACTGATCAATGTAAAGCTTATGAATCATGTCATTAACATCTGTGCTGGGGATTGATCATAGTATGAAAACGTGGGGTGGGAAATTATTTTAAGGAAACTGCCTTCTGCTTAAATGCCTGGTAAGAGTTTTATTCCTTTCCTAACAGGAATTAATTTTGCTATACAAGTAGAGATTCTAATGCTTGCTGTGTTGTTGCTGTCCTTGATGCAATATCTACCTATTAATCATTTTCTTTGACAGTAATCATAAAACCAGCAGGAATTCATGCAGTAAGCAAAGTGTCACGCGTTCAGTCATCTTTAGCAGAGACAATAATTCATGGATATAATTAACTGCCTGACAGGTATCGAGTGTGTGAGGTGTTTGAAGAGGGCTTGGGTTGCTGGGGGGTTTCCTGTGCTCACCACTGCTGGGGGGTGGCAGAGCTGCTTAATGAGGCTCTCGTGACAACTGCAGGAACAGACAAATAAATTAAACTAAAATCAAAGCTCCTCACGTTCCTATTTGCCGGCTGGTTAATGACACTTAAGCAGAGCTGGAGGTGGGCAAGGCAGGGCAGCCTGAGCTGCTGCATTTATTTCCATGCTGAGGGTGCTGCATGGGGTGTGGAGCTGCAAGCTGATCAATTAACAATTAAATATGCTCCTGAGTCAGTCACACCTGCCTTGGCCTTCTGGAAAAGTCTCAGCAGCGTGCATGGCATTTTGCATTCAATGAATTCTGATTAGCTGTGGTACCAGAGCAAGGAATGATATTCCTGCATGGCATCAGGGGGCCACTTTCATGGTCTGATGGGGCTGCTCTGCGCAGGGAGAACTCCGTGGCTGGGAATTACCCAGGGGAATTACATCCTGACACAGAGCATTCTGCTTCAGCTCTCCTGAAAGCCATTTATTTTCACATAAATTGATTTTCTTAAACAGGAGCCCTCTTGGACACTGCTTTCCCACATCATCCTGAGGGCTGAATCCCAGCYACACTTGTGTCACCATTCACCTTCCTGAGAGCCACTTCACTRTGTTTGGATGGCAAGTAAAGCCATCTTTCCAGGGAGATCTTGGAAATCAGGATTCCCTAGGATTTAAGGTTTAAGAAATTAGGATTTAAGAAATTGGAGCACTTAGGCTGAACTGAGGTGGTGCCCCTCAGCACCTGTGACACGCAGAGTGCTGGCAGCAGGGCAGGGCTGGGGGACAGCCCGGGCTCAGAGCTCGGCAGTGCCAGCACGTTGTGCCCGCATGACAGGGCACAGGCTGATCCTGCTCTTCTACCTGCAGCCTGAATGCCTCCTTGGGCTAGAGCAAGAGGCATTTCCAAAACTTTGGGCAGGCTCAGCCCASAGGGAGCCCAGTGCCGGGGGAACTGCGACCTTTGTGCTGCTCGGGAGCCTTTGGAACGTGTTCCAAGCCTTGTGGACAAGGCATGTCCCTGTTCAAAGGACAGCGTGGCTGCAGTCTCCTCTGCTGCCCACAGCCCTGGGTGAGGATCTCTTTGTCTCAGGTGTTCTGAAGGTTTGTCCCAGCTCTGACCCTGGAATGGTTCCCCGGCTCTTTCTCCCCTCGGAGCCGCTGGGGCAGTGAGTGCCCGGGGTCAGTCCTGCTGCCATGGCCAGAGGCACCAGCCTGGCCCAGCTCAAGGTGTCCCTGCCCGTAGCAGGGGGTGGAACAAGGTGAGATTTAAGGTCCCTTCCAACCCAAGCCATTCTGGGGCTCTGTGATGCTGGGAAATGGTTCCTTGATTATCTCAGGGTCCAGCTGGGAAGCGCTCCCGYGGCCGAGGCATCCAGGCAGCTTCAGAGGAAGCTGTGGGAAGGAGATGCTGAGCTTCTGATGCCTCTGGGAAGATAAAAGGCACATYTGTACTTTGCCTTGGATGCTCTTATCTAAGAGCAAGCCCTGCTTGCCTTTGGGAAGAAGGGCACAGAAGAAATAGCTATTGGCAGATCCAGTTATAAAAAAGCCTTTGTAAAACCCATCAAGACAGCCCCCAGGCTGCTATTGTGGGGTTTATTGTGTTCCTAAGAAATAGAAGCTGGTTTAACAGAGGTTTCACAATGAAATTAGGAGATACTATGTGTTAAATTGCATATTTTTAGTCCTGTGTGTTCAGCTTAGGGTTAAAGYTCAATTCCAATTTCCTTGGAACTGYTGGGTGTCCACAAAGGAYCTGCAACTGCTGCACAGGGATTCTGCACAGGTAGGTGTGTTTGTATCAGCAGATTTTTGTATGGCTTAATCCTCTTCCATGTTTAAAGCAGCAAGAGTGAACTATTCCACCAAATCAATCAGATTGGGGCAGATCAATCTATTCAGTACCTTATTACCCATTTGAAATTATCTCCTGATGTTTCAAAATGAGTGAAAACCAAGCACACTGCCTAATCTGACTCTTTAGGAGAGCCTAACYCTGCTGCTGTAGTGGGCACACAGCCCTGAATTTAAGCACTTTTCCACAAGGAGCCTTGGAGTGCTCAGCTGTGGGGCTTTTCTGGCCACAGACACAAAGACCTGATGGTAGAATTTCACTGACTGTATTTTCAAGTTAATGTAGCAAACACTTGTGGAGGAAAGGGGCCATCGAATGCAGATAAATACTTGACTGCTTTCCAAAGGTTAATTCTTTAAAATTTCCAGTGTTAATTTCTTAAAAACAAACACATGCAGAAGAACACAGACCATAAAGGCAGCCTCTTGAGAGACTTGTCCCAAGTTGTTTCTCCTCTTTCCAGGCTCTGGAACCRCTGCATTTTGCAGGTTATTCCACCTGCACAGTCTAAGTGCTTGAGCAGATTTGTTGCTCAGATGGTTTGAGTCTTGCACAGTAGCTCAAACCCAGGTCTAAAGGGAGACAAATCCCATTAATGCCTCTCTTGTTGGTATTCCTCAGSATAACAATGGGATGGAGAGTGAAAAATTATGCTGGAAAGGGTGTAAATGACACTTTGTAAATGCTTTTGTGCCTGTGCTGCCCTGTGTTCTCTGTCCCCCCACGTTAGTTTGTGACTGTAACAATCCATGGTGAGAGATAAGGAAAGGAATCCAGATAAAAACAGTGGGAGGCCATTTACTCCAAAACAGGGAAACACTGGAGCTTTCCTGGAAATTGGGAGTGGACTCCACAGAATGCCTGTGCTGTGTGTGCCCTTTCAAACAAAGATGGGGCTGGGTGTTCATGCAGAGATATCCCAAATTAAAATTGTACATTTGCAGTGTWCCAGGCCAGGTAGGACAGGGCTGGGAGCAACCTGGTCCAGTGGAAGCTGTCCCTGCCCATGGCAGGGSGTKGGAATGAGATGGGCTTAAAGGTCCCATCCCAAACCAATCTGGGATTCTGTGGGTCCTTGTTAATACAAGTCCCAGGGAGGATTCAGACATCAAACAGCACTGTAGCAGGCATGTGGCTGTTCAGCTGCTTCCTTAAACCAAGTAAAAAACCCCAAAAAACCCCAAGAGAAGAAAAACTACACCCCAAAAACCCTTTTGCAAGTTATTTCTCTATTTGATATTTTGTATATCATAGCATTGTTCAATGAGCTTTGCAGGCTTACAGTTTTGTATCAATATTTGATCGTTTCCTCTGACTTTGAAGAAAAGAAAAGTGAATTTCAGGCACTTAAGAGCCTTAGGGAAAGCTCTTCGCACCCGAGGGTACCTACTTGAGTGCTCAATGGTGTGAAGCTGTTTTGAGGAGGAGAAATCCCCTGGTTTGTATTTTAAGTACACTGAGGGGTGGATGGTTTGGTGCTGGGGTTTGTTCATTGAGCAGTTCAGATAATGAATTAGGAAACTGCAGATGAGCACTCAGAAGGCCTTTAAGACATGGAGTCTTCAAGCCTTAATACAATGATTTTATAGCCATTTTCACCTGGTGCTGGGTGGCTGTCAGTGACCTGGATTTGGGCTCTGAAGGAGTTCCTGGGCTCTCTGGTTCTCCACAGGAATTCTGGGGCAGGGTAAAGATGAGCTTTCCAAAATGCAAACAAAGAAGTTGAGCAGAGGAGAGGAGAACCTTCCCTGACTTTGTTCCACCTTCAGGGAATGACACAGCACTGCTCCCCCGTCCCTCCCAGCTGGGTGAGGTGCTGACCTGCCCTGTGCTCAGAGCACGAGCTCCCAGGGCTCCTGTGGCCCTCATTCCACCCACTGAGGGTCAGTCCCTGCTCTGTGCCCCCTCCCTGCCCTGCCTAATGATGCCATTGATAAAGGAGCTGTGTCCCTGATTTCTCAGGGAAGGCAGAGAAATGTCCTTGGGGTGCTGATGTCCAGATGTGTCTGGAACAGATGGGCTGCTAAGAAAACAAGAGACCTGGAGGAAGTCTCGGCCTTTTCCATCTCTGTYTCTAATTTTTCATGTCTATCAAAGCACAGAAGATGAATTTCACTGTGTCTGCCTCTGCTGAGAGGGAAGGGAGGGAAACATTTTGTCCAAACAGTCGGTGTTCATTAAAAAGGGAGATGAACTTTGCTCAGTGCTTTAAAAAATGGTCTTAAAATGTGGCCCAAATCTGTGCTAGTCATACATTCTTCATAACTTTCCTTTCAAAAAGCTTTTAAAACTCCTCAGCACAGGGCTAGGGCACTCTGGGTTGTGAAATTATCTTTGCAGACCTTGGGATTTTTTTCCAATGGTAATTTCAGAGCTCATATGTCAACAAAGCAGTGTACAGAATTATCATTTCCCTCTGGACTTTTCAAATCTGTATCTCCAGGGGAAATCTAGAGGCCACATGACATCAGCTTGGAATATATTAATAAAAATGAAATGTGGCATTTGTTAAAATCCCTTTGTTGGAGAAACAGCCTATTTTTCTGATTAAGTGCTGTGTCAATGTTACATCACACTGACTAAAGATGTTTCTGGGTATCAGCTGGGCTGACAAGCTTTAAAAGTACCTGGAATCCTCCTCTTGGCATTAAAATCCACCAACATTTGCTAAAGTAATTACTTCTGTTGAATGAATCTGTGGTTTGTCTGGGGAATTTGCTGCTKCTGAAGCTTTTTTTCCCCCTCCAACCTCTGTGTCACAAAGTAATTCCTTGCAGAGGCTGCAAAAGCCTTAATATAATCAATTCACATGCAAATAAACATAACTCTGTTTGTTCTTGAATGGAAGACAGGCTCTGGAAAARTCTCAAACTGAGGCTTGTGGTTCTTTGGCAAATATTTTTCAAGTGTTTCCTCCTCTTCAGGCTGGAGATCCTTCTAATTAACCAGCTCAGGCAACAAATGCTGTCCAGCTGAGGGGCAGCTCCAGGCTTCAGGTCCCAGATGGTTGATATCAGGACATGACTTATCTACCAGAGAGCTTCACATGTGCCCTGGATTTTCTAATTCTTTGCCCTCACCCTTCCAGTATTGAGGCAGTTTGTTATGTTGCTATCAAATATTTATGTGGTTTGTCCATTGACTTTTCCTGAGGATTGCTGGGCTGGGAGGGAGCTTTCCCCAGAGCACAGGTTCTGCTGCTTGGCCCCCTTCCCATCCATTCCTACAGCTGGAGTTTCCAAGGGTGTCCTAAAAAAGGGCAGGAGTAAAAGGCACCCGATGAGGATAATGTTAATGTTTACTTTTACTGTTTCTGTGGACAGTTAAAGCCTRTGTGATTTCATAGGATGATCAATAGAAATTTCAAACCATTTTGATGTTCAGCACTGCTGAAGCACAGCCTGGCTGTAAAGTTTATCATCACTGATAGCTAAACAAAAATGCAGCAATGCAGCTTCTGTCTTTGGGGTTATTTTTTATTATATTCTACAATTAAACAGCCTGGGAATGTTCCAGGTCAGGCTGGACAGGGCTTGGAGAAACCTGGGGTAGTGGAAGGTGTCCCTGCCATGGCTGGGGGGGAACAAGATGATTTTAAGGTCCCTTCATCCCAAACCAGTCTGRAATTCTGTGACTGTGGTAATGGATGTGGTGATTTGTTGATTTAATTGTCTATTTTTAAAATCTTCAATATTGTAGAGTGAGTTCTTTCATGGAGATGAGGACTTAGATTTCCAATTCCTGATGTTTAGAGCCTCTCTGAGTTTTGGAAGACAGCATGGTGGGAGTTTCTCTTGCTTCAAATTCCCCAAACACTGTGGTTCAGTGTTTGCATATAAGCAGAAAGCAAGACAGACAGAGATTGTGAACTCTGGGAAGTCTGGCCAGGAGGTCTGAACAGAAGCTGGRTATTGCATCAGTGCTCTTCTGTGATCCATTTTACATTGCATGGAGTGCAGAGGTCAAACTGATGCCATTCCTAAACAGTGCAGAGTATCCAAAATACCTTCAAAACTTCAGATCAAACTCCAGGTTAAATTAGAAACTGAATTAAATGTTCTGGGGAAGTGCTGGTTTGGTTGTTTTGTGGGTTTGTGTTAGAAAGGTGCAGTATTCTGCTTTGGCACTGAGAAAAAAACCAAATACAAAAAAGGGGGAAAAAAACCCAACAAAAATGAACCAATCCCCACTTTTGAAGCTGWATCTTGCATAAACCTGCATGAATTTCCTTGGCTTGCACATTTATGCCAAGGCTGGAGGGTTCTGCCGGGACATTTGTGGTGCCCTGTCAAGTCTGTCCATGCTATTTGTGGCTGCACAGGGAGTGAGGAGCAGGGAGGAATTTTGCTCCTGACAACTGCTGTGATCACTCTTCTGTCAGGTCCATCTCTGAATAAACCTGTTATTTACATGTGGTTCAAGTGAATGAAAATGCAATTTAAGGGACTGCTTTGATGCCCTTGAGAGTCAGAGGGAAACTCCCACTACCTCAACCAGGATTTCACATTTGCCTTTGCCCTCAGGAGACAACCAGTGAACCTGGATAAGGGTACAGAGTGTACCCTCAAACTGATGGCTTTTGGAATCATTCTGCTTCTTCCAGTTATCTTTATTTTCAAAATAAAGCAAACGTTGCAGCTCTTGCTCCAGTAGCAATGAAATATTTCTTACATGAGGTAGTTTGTGGTCTGGTCTGTTCTGACTGTGCAGAACTGGGCAGGCACCACCAGAAACAAACTGGGCTGCCCAAAGCTGGAGGAATTGGTTTAACAGGATGAGTAGAAAATCCTCTTTCTTGTCTGCAGGTAGCAATTTCTACTCACTTGGCCAATTTTGTGCTGTCTCTCTTTGCCGATTTTTTTCTCTTTTAGCTTTCAGACATTCCAGGTGTGGATTCAATTAAAGGTGTGCAGGAGCAGGGTGCTGTCCCAGAGGAACATTCCCTGCTCCAAGRGAAAGCTTTTCCAGCTTTTCCTCTGCACCCTCTGATTGTGCCTGTGTGGCTCAGGGCAGGAGCACAGGGAGTGCAGCAGACAAGATCCCAGGAAAGCTGCTTAAGCAATTGGATTTGGGATGTGCTGAATGCCTCAGCAAACCTCCCAGCCGGCTGCTCTAATGGAGAGAAAACCTCATTTTGTGCCGTGGTGCTTAGCTCCTCTAAGCAGGTTTAGGAGCAGATCCTCAGTCCCTGAAACCACCAGGCCTGGCTGGGAGGGGAGAGGTGGCTCTGAGGAAACACCTTGGCTTGTCACAAAAACAGGGAGCCCAAGGACATAATAACTCCAAAGGTGGGGTAAAAAGAATATATACATGTATATAGAATACATATCAATATGCAATATATGTGTTATATATTGTATGTAATGCGTAAATATACATATATATGTGTATATGTGTGTATATGTGTGTATATATATATACACACACACACTTACATGATGTAGGCCATAAAACCAGATGGTTTTTGGCACGTTTRAGGAGTTCTTTGCCTGTGAAGAGCTGCTCAGCAGTGGGCCTGAGGCTGGTGAGCTCTGTGTCTGGCTGTTCTCCCTCCCAGGTACACTCAGAGCTGGATAAAATCAGCACCTTGTGCAATTCCAGGAGCTGCCAGCTGAGTTCCCTCTCTGCCCTCTGCATCCACAGCCTCCTGTGGATGTGGCTCTCCCCTCTGCCTGCTCTGATGGAGCGTGCCCTGGCCAGCACCTTGCTAAAGCCCTCAGCACAGGTGGCTGATAATCTGTTTTAATTATAGTAAACGTGCTTAATTTCAGAAGTGATGTTTAAAGCTGACAGGAGGTTCCAAAGAGCCTTCCAGCTCTGCCTTCCCAGCCTGGCTGCAGCCACACAGCCTCCAGCTCACAGGCTTTTAAATTATTTACCCAAAATTGGCTTTGAAGGAAGAATCAAAAATTAAAAAAAAAAGAAATAAATTGGAGTTTGAATCTATTAAGAACTTGATAGAGGAATGGAATGGAAATAAGAGTTCTCCTAGGAGCACTTTGCTTTCTGCTGATCTGCAGGGAATAATGGGTGAGTTTTGGAAATCTCATTGCTTTTTATTTCCCCCCTCAGTTTCTCCCTGTCCCCCATCCCTGTTTCCCCTTTCAAACACCAAGCAACTCCACTTATTTTACATTTCCAGTGCTCAGCCCTGTTAGCAGGTGAACAGAGTGATGTGAATTGATAATTCCCTTCCCAGAAGGGCTCCTGGCTGCTCTGCACGTGATGCCTCCTGCTCTGGGGCTGGGTTTGTTGGTTGTTTTTCTTTAATTTGGCTGTGGAAAGGAAAGCTGTGCATGTGTTAAACTTCCTGGCTGCTTGCAGTAGCAGAGGGGCTGACAGGCTGCCTGGGCAGCTGCTGAATTTCACTCCATCATTTCAATAGAAACTAAACCGTGCTCCCCTCAGCGCCCCTCACACAGCAATCTGTCTTCCAGGCAAAATGAAAACCAGTTTCAGCATCTGCTTAGCTGTGTAATGCAGCAGCCCAGGGGCTGTGGGGAGCAAAGGCGGTGGGCAGGCAGGAGGAGGTGTGTGCATCYCCTCAGTTTGTGTTCTGCAGCTCAGGACAGTCATGTGCTGAAAATTACCCCTGTTCAGTGTGGAATGTGCTCAGCCAGGTCAATATTGAGCAACAAAAGGTGCTAAACCTTCCCCTTCAATGTCTGGTGCTGTGCAGGATTTCAGCTCTCCCTGAGGCTCCCAGGGCTGCTCTCACTGTGAGGGGCTGCAGAAAACCCTGCCAGAGACATTTCTGTCTTGCCTTTGCTTTCATTTCCCTGCTATTTAATAGTCCTCCTTTTAACCCACGCAGTGCCTGAATAGGTTTTCCCCCTGAAAAAATGATTCTGGTACTTTGCAGCTGAGACACTGAGATAATTGCTTTTCCCAGCCCTTGCATAGGTTYTGTTTCTGTTCCCCTCTTCAAAGTATCCCTCCTTCCTCCTCCAGTATTCCCAAGCACAGCTGGAGAGTCCAAAGAGCAGTTTGGAAATTCTATCAAGGCAGTATTGAAATGTCAGCTACTGTGACCACGTGGGTTTTCAGTTCCTTAGTGCCACAGCTCCAGATGTGATGTGAAAACAATCATCCAAATGCAGCCAGAGATGGTAGGATTGCAGAGATTGTTTATGCTTTAACAATAAAGCAGTGATTTTCTATCCAATGTGATTTCTAGGCTATTAAATTCTTTATGTTATGGTGAGCAAGCTTGCAAAACCTTCATGTGAGGAAGCTGCAGATGTTTTACCAGCAATGGAGATTTGGGATTCTGCTTCTGCCTCACCAGCTACTGCTCTCTGTTGGGTTTKGGGTGAGTTTTAGCAGCTTTGGGGCTGAAATGAAACCAGGAGTGCATTGCTAGAGCAGTGAACTGCCTGGCGGGGCAGGGCAGGGCAGTTCTGGGAATGCAGACCTGGGTCTCTCCCGACTGCAGGAAGAGCTGCACGTGCTGTCTGTGCCTGGGAGCATTAACCCAGGGCTCATTGGAGAGGCTCCTGGCAGGCTGTGTGATGCCAGAGGCCATAAARCCTCTGTGTGATTTGGGATTCTGCCCAAACCTGCCCCACATCCAGGCCTGGTCCTGAGGGAACTGGATCTGGCACGTGTTGGGGAGCACAGGGAAATTGTGTTTGTTCTTTACTCCACACCTCTTCTTTCCCTCCCAGCCCTTCTCTAAAATGTTATCTGCAAGGCTTCCCACAGCATTTTCAGGTGGAACAAAAGCAGACCCAGGGCTGGCTGRGAATTTGGGTGGTCACATTGTTTTCACCCACGGGGTTCAGGCCATTATTCCTCCACTGGGGTTAACAGAGAATGGAAAAGGTGGAGAAGAAAAGAGGACCAAGGACTGGAAGAGGCAATGTCAGCTTGGAGCAAGGCTCTGGAAGAAAAGSGGAGTGGAGCAGGGAGGAAAGAGATGTTTGGGGAGAGCTCAAACCCCTGAGGGATTGAAGGGAATCATTTAAGCCCTGAGTCTTTATTACTGAGCCAAGCTGCTCTCCTTTGCCACCAACTGCTTTGCAAAAGGTCATCCTTCCTCTGGGCCTCGTTGCAGGGACACAGCGTGGATGTGTTGGTGGTTTGGAGTTAAGGAGTTTGTGCTCAGATGGCAAAGAGCTGCAACAGGAGCCACAGGCAATTACTCTGCTTTACAGAGCTAACAATTAGAGTTGCACTCAGGCAATCACACATCTGGCTACTGGAAKTGTTGCTGGAGATACAAAAAAAAAAGTATGAAGATGTGAAAGATATTTACACTTTAAATATTTCATCCAACCTGCAGTACAAAACTTTGCCTGCCCAGGTAAGGGAGAACTGCATTATATGTATGTATCAATAGGTATTTACAGATAAAACAATAAATACAAGACTCCAAAAGAAGTTTTAATGTTTTAAAGTGGGATCAAATTCATTCACTTCAGTGCTGGAGTCCCCAGCAAAGCCTGTCTGTCCTGCCTGCTCTCAGGGCTGGATATTTCATGTTTATCCTCATATATGAATTAGGCTGAAATTCCTGAGATGGAGAAAAATCTTCAAAGAATTTCAAGGCCAAAATTGAGGCCCAGGTGTGAACTTTGATAGGTTTGAGGAGGGCTGAGTGTTGGTTCAGGGCTGGTTTTAGTTAAAAATGCAGTGAGTGCATCAGCTGTACCATTAAAGGAAGATGCTGTGGCATCTGAAGGGAAATTCTTTATTTAGCAGGAATATGAAGTGTGAAATGCCACAGCTGAACAGATAATTGAAGGAGACAGTCAGCCCTGCTCAGTGCCCCAGTGTCCCTGGCTGGGGGAATTATTCAGCCTTTTAAAGTCCCRTTAAAGTGCTCTGCTGGCCTCGTGGAAAATCCTCTGTTCTGCASTCACTCCCACTCAGGAGACCTTGAGAACCTGAAAATTTAGTGCTACAAAAGAGGCTTTATTCTTGCAGAAGATTCCATTTAGTGCTGATGCACTTGGAAAATTAGAAAAGCTAAAAATGCACTGCTTTATCAAGCATTCAGGAGGTTCTGTGCAGGGAAAGGCAACTTTTTGGAACATATATCCAAAAAATTAGATGATAATTTGAACAGTACAATGTGTGTCCCGTACAAGCAGTGCCCGTGTTCCTTGTCTTCTAGTGGAAAAGGGAGTTGGTGTTCCAGTGGGAACAAAAGGGATACAAGAATGAAGGTTTCAGAGGGATGTGTGTGGGAGCAGGAGTGGCTCAGCCCAGCTGCCTGGGCATGGGCTGGAGGTGCTGCCACCACCAGGAATCCCCCCCAGCTCCCAGGGATGGAGCTTTGTGTCCTCAGCCAGGGATGGAGCTGCTGGGGCCCTCCAACCAGAACAGACTCAGTTATTGCTTCAGTTCCCTTCAAATTTAACCCACCTTTCATTTTGTCATCTGATCTAAATAATAATGAAATAAATCCTGATTTATCAGTGCAAGGAAGGTTTCATTTCCTYTCTCACAAGCCAGTCCTGCAGCCTTGGTGCATCTGGATGGTCCCAAGTTCAGATTTTTGAGGCAGAATCCCAGGAACCCACATGGATCGGGTGGTTTCTGACCTGCAGCGCTGTGTTAGGGATTAACCTGGGCTGAGGAATGGTAATTATTAATTTCTGAGCAGCAGTGGCTCTGCTGTGATCAAATAAAAGCTGCTGTGTTATCTAAGYGGCTCGGGGTGATGTGAGCACCTATAAAAACCCAAGGGCAGGCACGTGGAGGAGAGGCAGGTGACTCTGGGGATGCATCATCCAGGAGCTGCTCCCAGTGATAAGCAGAGCATTGCAAATCCACACCACAGCAATCACAGGGCAATATTTTAATTACTAATGCAAAAAGAATTTGAATGGCATTAATTGCAGCTGGTGAATTTGTCACCAAAGGCAGAAAAGGGGAATTCAGCTCATTTCTTGTGCTTTGGAAGGCAGGTGAGGAAATGTTGTCACTTCTTACAGAGTAGTATTTTCTGTTCTGCTTTCCACAAGGCAAAGAGCACCTGTCCAAGTAGCACATCTGGATAAACTGAATCCAAATGCTTTCAGCAGAGTGGGCCAAGGAATTCTCTCCARCATGTAATTAATTGTTTTATGGGGATGGGGAAA
Organism: Cardinalis cardinalis; assembly: GCA_014549065.1. Lineage (NCBI taxonomy): Eukaryota > Metazoa > Chordata > Aves > Passeriformes > Cardinalidae > Cardinalis > Cardinalis cardinalis. The sequence goes on from JACDOX010000380.1 coordinate 371,815, forward strand.
ACAGAAGCCAGAGCAGTGCAAGTTAATGTAATTTTGATCTTGGAGGAGAGAGGAATGATTCAGACAATTGCTARTGTGTGGGAACCTGCTACTGATTTTTGACAGAGCTGTGGAACAGCCAGAATGCAACTGAATTCTGCTGGCCTGGCTCTGTAATTGGTGGGGCATTCATGGACTTGAACAGAAACAGACTTGCCTTGTGTCTCAGAGCTTGCTGTGGGTTTGTGCAGGGTGCCAGGTGTCCAGGGCAGTGCTCTCCAAACCCTTGGATGGAATTCTGACAGTTCCCCAAAGGTGGCTGCAGATCAGAATTACTGCAGAGCAGCTGAGTGGAGTCACAAGGGTCTGCACCACAGAAATGTCAATATTCTGTCCCACAATCATTGTTCAGTCTGTGGGCACACAGAGGGCCAGAGGTGGCAGCTCTGGGGTCGTTTGGGCAGCAGAGTCCCAGCAAACAATGTGCAAATTTTAACAGGTGCCTAGCTAATAGGTGGTTTTGACARGTAATCTTAATTTTAATAGGGAATAGGTGAATGTAGAGCAGAGGCTGTAACTGGGGCTGGAGCCCACACTGAGTGGGAATCCTGTCCCAAGGCACTGGTTCTGTAAAGCTCAGCAAGCTGTGAGAGGCAGATGGAGCTTTGGTGGAGACAAACTGAACATGAGAAGATTATCTCAGACCTGCTCTGAGTCCCTCCAGAGTCTGGGAAGGCCTGGAAGGATTTGGGTGGCTTCTCCCTGTGGAATCTCAGTGTGTGGGATGTGTTTTCAGGCAGCAGGACAAATTGCTGCAGAGGTTCCAGTTTTCCGTTCTGTCGGTCTCGCTGGCGACTCCGGCCCCAGGCTGGGAGGTGTCAGAGGCAGCTGGGACAGGCTGGGCACAGGGATGGGGAGCCCATCACCCTTGCTGCTGCAGGCACAGCGCTCAGGCCCTGGAACTGACACCTCCAGCTGCACAATCAGCCCTGGCTGCACCTTTGAGGATGGCTTTTCTGTTTCGTAACCATTTCCTCCCATGGCAAACCAAACTCTGCCCTGCTATTGCCTGAGGCCAGGCTTTACCAGCTGTCAGACTGCAATAAATCTATTTAAATAAATAAAATTTTTGAAATCTATTTAAATAAATGAAGCATTTCCAGCTGTAATGAAGATGTGTGAATGCCTTCAGAGTTGCAGCTCTCGGGGCAGGACCTCCTGCCACCCCTGGGCAGTGGGAGTTTGCACATTTAGAGTAAATGTAAATTACAAATGTGCAGTTTGTGCATTCCTGRGTGTCTGTAGGGCACAGACCTGCACATCACACTTGGCTTGGAAGGATGAGGTGCTGGGCACGCCCTGCAAGGGTCTGACCCCTGCATGTTCTGGGTGTTTGTGTAAATGGATGCTCTGCCCCACCGTGACATCACTGAGCTGGGATTCGGGCAGAGTGTGCACCTGCTTTGCAGAAGTACAAACTAATCCCATTTTGGGCTAAAAAAAGCCCAGTTGGTGGGCAGAGTGCCGGTTCAGAGCCTCCCATTCCATTGCCCTGCTCCCCAGGGGATTTCCTGCAGCATTACCTCAGCTTTTGGGGCCACAGGGCTCCATCCCTGAGAATGGGCAGGTGTTTCTCATACCTCATTATTCATTCTCAATATCTTAACTGCAAAAAATAATTGTTTTACTTCAACACTGGGCTTGAGCACTGCTGGCTGTTACTGTTCACATCAGGAACTCTGTATAAGGAGAGGCACAACCCCTCTCCCTGGGCAGTTTGGTGCCACTGGGAGCGCTGAGCACTGCTGGTGCCACCAGAGCCCCACACTGCCCAAGGTGTGCTGCATCCTTGCTCCTGGCTCCAGCTTGCTCCTCCCACAGCAAATCCAAGCTGATTCCCTCTCTGTGTGTCCAGCAGAACAGTTCCTTCCTGGGCAAACATTCCCAGGGTGCTGATTTTGCCAGTTCATGCCCCAGAGGGAAAGCTGGCTGCAGAGCAGGGAGGGGAGATGGATGCTGCTCATTTGCCGGGATGGGTTCAGGCTGCAGCCTGTGCCAGCCCAGCACAGAGCCCTGCTCAGGAACATCTCTGAATGCAGCATTTCCCTTTGCCCACCTCCTGCAGGGYTGCTCTGCCTCTGGTTTCTGCTGCCTTCACATCCCCTGTCGGAAATGGAGGTGCAGGTCATGGGGGGTTAATTGGGAGCTCAGCTCTTGCCACAGGCACGGAAAGAGCATTTGGAAACAGAAATAGAAAAGCTGCCCTCGTGTTCCTGCAGCCCTGGCCTTGGAAGAGCTTTGCCTCTGTCCTTCAGGGCTGCAGGATCCCTCCAGGTCTGGGTGATGGCTGGGGCAAAGTGCAGGGAGCTGACAAAATGAGAGGACCCCAGAGCAGCCCTACCTTTATCTCCACATAAATGCCCTTTGAAAAACACTGCTGGTTTTGGGAGCTGTGAGTGAGCACCGTTCTCTCTGTGTTTCCATCCTTCAGCTGAGCACTTGGCATTTTAGCAGGAGGGGTTTTTAAAGCTGACCTGGTTCCAAACTAAAGGATAAATTCCTGTTTGCTGGGTATCTCGAGCATTTTTCATGATCCAGCTTTTTGCTTGACTCACCAAAGCTCTGAGCAGTCATAAACCAAACACACACCCACTAGTACAGGCAAAGGAAAGTTATTCCAAATATTGATATTTCCTGTGGATTTCTTCAGCTCTGCTTCCCAGCTTTTCCTGTTTGTAAAGGTGGAAAGAGACCAGCTCTTCTTTACTTAGGAGGGGGAGAAAAATGRTTATTTAAAGTTATTTAAAGTGAATAAAAACTAATTATCATATCCAGCATTGAAAGTCAAGAGTTCTACTTCCAGCTCTCCTGAGTTTGTGTGTAGCATCAGGTTTCTTTCATTTTGGGGAGAAAGTGCTGGTAAAACAATACAACAGTTTTTCTAGCAGATCAATTTAAGGAATTGATCTTTTGAATCAGTTTTACACCTGGGAAGAGCTGTGCATATGCTGGATTGATGGACTGTGAAGCACACTCATCAAGAGGGAAATGGAAAAATGTTTTTCTTCCTGTCCCACTTGTCACTCTGGTATTTATTTCCAAAGAGCAGCTACTCCTTGGGAAAATTGCAGCAGCTTGAAAGTCAGCTGTGCCTATGCTTTCTTTTCAAAATATATTGATTTTTACATTATTTAGTGGCAGCTCTATCTGTGCCCTGTCAGAGCTGGTGCTGGGGGTTCCTGGGGCAGGGATCCCCCCTGGGAAGAGGGGACAGCATCGATGGCCAAAGGGCTCATCAGGAGTGCCAGAGTGGGGCAGGGAAATGCCCTGAGCCCTGCCCAGCCCTGCAGCTCTGACAGGAGGAGAATCAGGGGTGCTGCCAGCCCTGGCACTGCTGAGAGGGGCAGGGGCTCTGCGTGATGGACGAACGGGGGGAAAGCAGCAATTCCAGGGAGCTGAGGCTGAAATGGGAATTTCTGCCCTTTCAGCACTAATCCCTTCCACTTCAAGCAAGGATATTGTTTGGGGTTTTTTTTTTCTCATAATTCAGTCATTTTTGACATTTTGCTGCTCACAGAACTAGAAATCTTTTAATTTCTGTCTTAATTCGCTTCCAGCTCATGCACTCTTGTGGCCATGCTGATTTTGGATTTCCAGCCCATATTCTCACCCCAGGCTGCCCTGCAAAGGCCATTCTGCCCCTTCCCCTGCTCTGTGGGGCTCAGGGAGGGGATCCTTGGCTCACAGAGAAGCTCCCACTCCCCCAGGCAGCCCGGTGGGATTTGCTGCTCCTCAGGTTTGGGCTGGGCAGAGGCCCCAGCCCTGTGCCACAGCAGGGCAGACGTGGGGTGCAGTTAAATCAGGAGCAGGCAGCATTCCCAGAGGGGAATCCTGGGGCAGGGGCCTTGCTGAGGCCCTGGGGCAGCTGGCAGGTTCTGGAGTTTTATCTTCTTTTCTGCCAGGGTTGGGGTTAAACGCACCAGACAGAATTTCTTGTTGGGACTCAGATGTTTGTTAGTTCTTATCTCTGTCACAGTCTCACAGACCCTGAGTTCTACAGAATTTCACTCCAACAAACTAAAAATGGAGCCCCATCTCTCTCTGCAAGGCCTTTTAAGGATAAACTGTCCAATTAAGAAATGACACCTCAATTATTGTTACTTTTAACCCAGTAACAACCACCTGGACTTTTTTATCCAATTGCACAAAACCACCCAAACCCATGGGGAAGAAGGCGAAGGACCAGGCTCCACCCTAAACCCTCCATCTTGCTTTCTATCTGTTACTGTATTCTAAACCCTTAAACTCTGAGTTTCCCAGCCTGTGATCTCACACACTTCTGATCAAACTCCACACCCACAGTCCCAGCTCTGCCATTCCATTCTGGAAGCTTCTCCAGGCCCTCAGGTCAGTGCAGTGCTCTCCTGGGGCACAGTGCCTGGCAGCACAGAAATCTGAAATTCTCATTTCCAGGGTTCCACAGCAGGTGAGAGGGGTGTGACTCCAGAGAAGGAACCACTGCTTGCACCCCAACATTAATGAATTCAGGTTTTTTAGTGCCTCATTCCCAGGCTTTTCCTCAGGTCCCTGCTCTTGGATTGACTGTTCTACTGAAAAAAAGAAACAAAACCTTCCCCAACCTCACGTGATCTTTACACCTTCAGGTTTGTGACACACCTGAAAATGCCCACAGCAGCATCATCCTGCCTTATCTGTCTCTCTGGGGTTTTCATTGCTGTGGGAAAGCTCCCAGGGAGCTCCAGGAAACTCCCCAGGAACTGGAGGAGCTGTGCAGGTCTGCCTGTGCCCACACACCCAGCTCCCACAGGCATCCCCTCTGCTTCTGCACTTTAATTTGAGCAGTAGAGTCCTAGGAAAAGAAAAGAGAAAATGGAAAAGGAAAGAGGAAAAAGGAAAAAGGAAAAAGGAAAGGAAA
>JACDOX010000380.1:376962-388350 GCA_014549065.1 Cardinalis cardinalis
ATGGGGCAGAGCAGTAGCACAGAACATCCGCAGTTGTGCTGCACCTGCTACAAGATCTCTGATTTTACAGATTAAATCCTTTAACACATTATCTGAAAAATTAATCAAGTTCTTGTCTTCATCTTCTGGGGGAGAGTGGTAGGAGGAGCCTGCAGGTAGGAGCCCATCAGACAGAAGGCACAGAGGGGCAGGTGAGGTGAGGAGCACTTTGCCTGTTCAATCTCTCCTTTAGGCAGTGTTGACATTGATGGAAATGTTCTTTTTTTTGGTGATTTTTCTGATAGTTTGTGATTGTAAGGCACTGAAAGTCACAGGTTTCTAAAAACGGGTTACAGCCCATAAGTTGTGCATTGATTGGGCCTGTGGGGGTCTGTGCTGGGAGGGGGCAGCAGCTCAGTGAGAAGCTTTGGGCAGGTCTGGCAGACAGGAAGTAGAACCATGAACATTTTTCCTGCATTTCCAATATTTTTCCAGTATTATAAATATTTTTCCAATGCCTTCCTACAGCCTCCTTTAGCCCTATTTCCCTCTCTCTTCCTTTCTGGAATGATGGAAACAGACCCTCTCTTCTTTACTGAAGAGGAGGAGAGAAAGGGTTTTTAAAGYGAATAAAAATTAATTGTTACACCCAGATTGAAAGTCAAGGGCTCTATTTCCAGCTCTGTGGCTGGCTCCTGATTGCTCCTTGGCACGGGGGCACCTCATGACTCACATTCCAAAGGGCTCTGGAAGGAGAGCTCCTGGTCCTGGATGAGCTGCAGGACCCATGTGAGGGGCAAGGCCAGGGACCAGTGGGGAACTGAACCCCCCCCCAAAAAAACCCAACCAAAAACCTAAAAAACACCCCTAAAAGCCAGGAGGGTTTGGGGATGGATGAGGGGCTTGGGTTTTCCAGCCAGAAATCTGCCTGTCCTTGTCACTGTGCAGCAGCTGAGAGCAGTGTCAAAATCTCAACCTTGCCCCATTGTGTGTCTTATCTGCAGAAAGGGGAAGAAAAGATTTGAAATTATTCTCTTCACAATATTTATCTTTTAGTGTGGTTTCCTGGAACTATACAAGACTCTGGGTCCAGTCARACAATCCACAGAATTGTCCAGCAAAGCAAAAGCTGCCCACAGAATTTTAATCTTGAGTCTACATAAGGTCTGCACTGTTCACTGGTCCCTGGCTGGGGTTAAAAGCACCTGAGCCCCCCTGAGTGAGAGGCTCTCACCTGAGCACAGCCCAGCCCCAGGTACCTCTGTTCCCGTTGTTGCTCCTTGTAAGAATGTAGAAAAATTGCTGTTAAACTCCAATTTCCTTTTTATTCTAGGCCAGTTTTTTCCTTGTGCATTTTTTCCTTTGGGCTGTTCTGCATCTGAGTCTCCTTTTTTCTGAAAAATTAGTTAAAAACAAAAAAAAGGCTGAAAATCTCAATAACAAAGAAAGCAAATCCCAATGATTCAGATTCCAAACCCTTTTTTCAAGTCCAAGTGCTGTTCCCTGTGAGAAAGAGATGAGCTGCTTTTTGCAAAATGGACCTTGGAAAATGAATTTTATTATGAACCTCTCTCTTTGTAATATGCTTATCTCATTTAGTCACAGTCAAGTATTAAAATTTTATATCAGTCATGACTGTATATTCATGGGCTACAGGTCCTGGGGAKGATTTTCTGTGACTTGCATTTTGGACGAGTTCTGAGGAGATACAAATGAGCAGGCTGTGCTGGGAAGCCTTAACAAACTGTAGTTAAATATGGAGAAGTCTTAATAATTAAATGGAGATTTTGCTCTTTTGTGGCCATAAGTGTAGAAGAGAAAAAAGGCAAACATGAAATAACTGGAGACTGGGAAAAGGGACCAAATTCATCTTGTTTTCCTGAGGAATGGTCATGTGCAAGTGGGTTTTTTATCTAAGCAAGACATGAGAGGGTTTGCCTGACTCACCTGGTGCTGGGAGCCCCTCAAGGTGCAGCCAAATCACAGCCCCTGCTTCAATAAGGAATTAAACATAACCATSATCAGAATATTCCAAATGCAGCTGCCAAGGCTGTGGCAAAGGAGTGCAAAGGAAYTCAGGAACAGCAGGAGTAACTGGGAAGCACCTGAGGTGCAGTAGGGGAGAGGAGGTTGCTGAGAACCTTCCCAAGGCCCTGGGGAGAGGAGCTGAGGAGCCAGGAGCAAATTCAGTGTGACAGGGAAGGGTCCTGGAGAGCCCAGRGTGGGAAAGGCTCCCTGGGAAGGGACAGAGCAGAACCCACCAGGGTTTGGTGGGAATGAGCTCTGGAGTTGGGGGAGAGCTGGGGAGCATCAGGGCAGGGCTGGGAGACACAGAACTGGCAGGGTGGGAAGGGTGCTCCTGGACCTGCCCAAATCCCTGGACCTGCCCAAATCCCTGGAACTGCCCATCTTTGGGGGATGTGGAGCATGGATAGGGGAGGAAGGAGGGAGCGTTGGCTGAGGGTGATCAGTCTCAATGAGGAAGATCAAAGTGGAATCAGCCAAATAACAGAGGTCAAATCCTTGCAAAACTTGGATATTTAGAAGCAGTTTCTGCTTGCACTAAACCTGATGCAAGTAATAATTCACAGAATGCCAGACTGGTTTGGGYTGGAAGGGTCCTCAAAGCCCAYCCAGTGCCCCCCCTGCCATGGCAGGGACACCTTCCCCTGCCCCAGGTGCTCCCAGCCCTGTCCAGCCTGGCCTTGGGCACCGCCAGGGATGCAGGGCAGCCCCAGCTGCTCTGGGCACCCTGTTCCCGTGTTTCACCACCCTCATTGTAAAAAACCTTCTTTCTTCTGTTACATCCCAGTTTGTRCTGCCCTGAGAGTGTCATCAGCCAACTCTTTGATATATTTCCTCAAATATATTTGTATCAACATTCAGCTTCCCCATGCTGTGATTTCCCAGCCGTGCAGTGTGTGCTGCTCCTGGGTGGGTTGGTTTGGGGGTGATCTCTGATTTTGGAGTGCAGTGAGTGCAGGCAGGCTCCTCCTCATGGTCCCCATGCCCCCCTCAGTGTGTGCCCTGCCAGCAATGAAACTTCCAGCTGGGAAATAAGGAGAACATGGCTGAGGCTGCCTCACTAAAGGAATGAACATAGATCAAATAAACGGCAGCAAAGCGACAGACAGAGTCCCTGCAAGTGATGCCACAGGAGCCTGGGACAGCAGGCTCATGCTGAGGGGAGCTGGTGCCTTTACCCACACACCAAAATGGATCCCTTCTCTGGGAAGGGAGCAGCGCTCCCAACRAAGGGGGCAGGGTTGTTCTCCTCCCTGGGAAATGCCCCACACGTGCTGCAGTGTCTGTGGGTGCAGTCACCAACCTGCAGCMGCAGAGCAGCTACAAACCCCAGGCAGCCTCAGGGCTGTTCACTGTCACTGCTGAGGCTGCCCAGCATTTGGACAGATACCACTTCTCTGGGGTTTATTTTTAATGAACGTATGGGGTGTGCAGTGATTCGTCATTTTTAACCGAAATTCTTGTCTCKGGCTTTTTTTTGGTTTYGTTTTTTGCCTGTGCTCCCCCATGTGTGAAGCACAGCCAGTGCTGGGGCTGCTGCCCCTCCTCAGCAGTGCTCTGAGGGTTGGCAGCTCCTTCCCTGCGGTGGGGAGTGGCTGATCCCATCTCAGGGGCTGCAGAGCCCCTCTCTGCACAGCCTCAGGCCTGGGGAGGGCAGAGCAAGGGSCAAAGGGACCTCCAGGAGCACAGCTCCAGCCCAGCTGCCCCCAGCCACAGCCACTCACTCACTGCTGCTCTGCCTCTAAAACAGCCAGGATGGAAATTCAAATGTATACAGGGAACATATTTCTCTATTTCCCAGATTTTCACAGGGCCCAGCTGAGCTTTGTTTCAGTCCCCAGCAGTTTCCCCTCTTTGCAGATGAGCTGGAAGCTTCAGCTGCAGGATTCATCTCTGCTTCCACAGACAGCAGCCATGAAATCATCTGCCTGGATGTTCTTGCATATCTCCATTGCTGTGCTAAATTATTGCCAGCAATGTAGCTAAAGCTGCTATCTGTCCTCTAATCCCCAGCCCTCTGTGCTGTGATTTCTCACCTCTTGCCTGGGCATTATTCTAAAGGTGATTGAAATGGCACTGTGGGTGTCAGCACATAGGTGCTACCTTCACCTCTGCTTTGGCAGTCAGTCCAGAATGAAAGAAGAAGAAAAGATTTTAATTTATCTTAAAAAATTAAATCCTGAGAGATGATGGTGAAAAAATCACAGTGAAAATGAATTGCTCAGGAGGATTTCATTTTGACCCCTATAACTCTCAGAGGCCACAGTTGAAGCACCCAGCAGGTAACATTTGMTTGAGTTTATCTGCTTTTATTAATRTGCTGATGGAGGGAAGGTTTCTGAATTCGTGAAGGTTCCAAGACCTTTTGCAGTTGTATTTATGGGCTGGAGAACCATCCTGGCCAGGACAGCTCACACTTCAGCTCCAGGGTATTAAATCCATCCCAGCTGGGCTGTGCCCAGTGCAGCCCTGCAGTGCTGAGCTGGACAGGCCAGGCTGGGGGGGTTTTGTTTTGCTCTGGGTTGCAGGACCAAGGCAGTGCCTGACCATGGWGCCATGTCCTGGACTGAGCTGTCCCAAGGAAACAAAGGGAAGAAGGGATTGCTGGAATGGCTCACTCAGCCATGGGGGCCCAGCAGGTGCCCATGGTGGCACAGAACCTGCTCTGGCTGGGGAGGAGCTGGGAACTGTGTCCTTAGGCTGTGCTAAAATGTGAAATACACAGGCTGTGTGAAATACCCTGTCTGTGCAGGGTAGGGAGGGCTGGGATGGGGATTTTGGTCAGTGGCACTTCCCAAACCTGGCCCATCCCACACCTGGCCCATCCCAAACCTGCCATATCCCAAACCTGCCATATCCCAAACCTGCCATATCCCAAACCTGCCATGTCCCAAACCTGGCCCATCCCAAACCTGCCATATCCCAAACCTGCCATGTCCCAAACCTGGCCCATCCCAAACCTGGCCCATCCCAAACCTGCCATATCCCAAACCTGCCATATCCCAAACCTGCCATGTCCCAAACCTGGCCCATCCCAAACCTGGCCCATCCCAAACCTGCCATATCCCAAACCTGGCCCATCCCACACCTGGCCCATCCCACACCTGGCCCATCCCAAACCTGCCATGTCCCAAACCTGGACCATCCCACACCTGGCCCATCCCAAACCTGCCATATCCCAAACCTGCCATGTCCCAAATCTGGCCCATTCCAAACCTGGCCCATCCCAAACCTGCCATATCCCAAACCTGCCATATCCCAAACCTAGCCCATCCCAAACCTGCCATATCCCAAACCTGCCATATCCCAAACCTGGCCCATCCCACACCTGGCCCATCCCAAACCTGCCATATCCCAAACCTGCCATATCCCAAACCTGGCCCATCCCAAACCTGCCATATCCCAAACCTGGCCCATCCCACACCTGGCCCATCCCAATCCTGGCCCATCCCACACCTGTTCCATCCCACAGCCCTGGAGGGGCAGGCACACAGGATGGATGGCAGCTCTGAGCAGGAGCTGTGGGAGCCCTGAGGCAGGGAGGAAGCACAGTTCAGACTGAGGCCCTTTTAGCTGCAGTCTGCAATCTGCAGCCAGTCAAGGCAAAGCTTCCTGACACTTTTATCTTGTCTGTGGGCCTGCTTTAGGACAAGGGTAATTCTGATAAATGCTGGTTAGGATTTCCCTGACTTTCCAGGAGTAAAGAAAAGTGATGTCAGAATTACATGGTGTTGAGCTTTGTCTGCTTTGCCTTTGAGGGAGAACTCCCCTGAGAAGGTGCTGGACTTTTAGCTGATGTGAAAGGTGCAAATGATGCTGTTTAAAAGCAAAGCAGCCACTCCAGTGTCATTGCACAGCTTCTAGCAGGATTTCTGCAAACTCTGCCTTTCCTGGGCCCAGAGCCCTTTTGGACTCCTCAACCCTGCCTGGCTTTCCCGTGCCCCTGTGCCTCATCCCAGGTGTCTGAGCCCCACACTGGGAGCTTTTCTGCCTCTGAAGGTCAAAATCCTCCTGGAGATATCACAGCTGATGTGCTTCCAGTCGTGCTGAGCACGGAGCCACTGCGAGGTCCCGGGATGAAATCATGAGGAGAAGTGAATCAGCTCTTATGAAACAATGACCTCYTCCATCTCCCAAACAGCTTCAGAGTGCAGCAAAAATAACAACGAGAACCAAGCTGTTCCCAGAGTGGAAAGGGACCAGGTTTGCAGCTCGGGGCTCTGAGGGAGGAGGAGGAGGGATGCCTTCCTCCAGCCAGCCCAGGCAGCTCAGTGCTCACCCTCACTGCAGCTCCAGCTGCAGCCTTGATACTCTTGGGTTTTATTCTAATTATTGCAGCAGTGATAGAACTTGTTCTTACCAATGTGGATTTCAATAACATTTTGCACTTATTCAGCATCTTTGCATGGAAAATCTCAGAAGTGCTGAACAGAAGGCAGTGGAAATCATCTCCCGTTTTTCCTCAGGGGAAGCTGAAGYGGGCTGGTAAGGACCTCTGGTGTGGATTGATAGCTCTCTGATTTTGGAGAGGCAGCACATTCCAATTTTTTAGGGGTTTTTKCTGTTCTTTCCCCCCTCTTTACTGGAAAGCTGTTCCAGGAGGATGCGGGAGGTGCCTCAGTCACTGGGAAGATGTCTGAGATTTTGGGCTGCTGTGTTTTGACCTTGAACCCTGAAGGGAGAGCTGCGTGCTCTCGGTGGCAGACTGCATGGCCAGGATGAGGAGGGGGGTCCCAGATCAGCTCCCTGCAGCAGGGGCTCCCATCCAGCAGGGACTCATCAGCACAGGCCCTGCCTGCACTGGGGCTTGGGCTCGTGCCAGAGCAGCACCTGAGGAGGATGAGGAGGCTGCAGCCCAGCACACAGGGCTGCTCCTGCAGCCTCTGTGTTCCTGCACTTCCCTTCCCAGCTGAATTCCCTCCCTCCTGGTTCTGGGGGACCACATTCCCCTGGCCATGGCCACATTCCCCTGGCCACATTCCCGTGGCCATGGCCCTGCAGGGAGCCCAAGGCTGTGTCCCGTGCACACCTCAGCCCAGGCCCCTGGAACAGCACATTTCTCCTTCAGTGGCATGACATTTCTCCCTAAAGGGCTGAAAAACGCCCTGTATCTCCTGAAGCACCCCGTGCATGTGCCCCTGCAGGGGAGAGCTGAGAGCTCGGGGAGATGGGGCTGTGGGAAGGAGCAGCCCTGGGACAGCAAACTGGAGAGACTTGCTGTGCCTGAGGAGGGACCAGGACAACAATTAGGGAAGGAGAGGGAACAGCCAGCAGATGGCCCAGGGGGGTTTGGGACTGGGTTTGGGACTGGGTTTGGGAGTGGCAGCCTGGTGCAGCTCCTGGCTCCCAGCGGGAGGGTTTCTCACCTCGTCTGTCTGTCCTGAGTCACATTTCTGCCACGCTGCCCAGCCCCTGGAAGGGCTTCCAGTACCTTGCAGTGACTTTGAAAGTCACCATTAGTGATGCCAGCCCAGAAAACTATCAGAGCTGAATGAAATGCAGTGATTTTATCATCAGAGAAGTAAGAACTGAAGCAGTGCACAGAAACCCTTTATCAGATTTGAGAAAAGGGCTGTAAAAGCCTCGGGCTCTGAGTTCAGCCCAGCTGAACTCGTGGCATTTCTGTCCCAGACAGGGACAGGGCACTTCCCCACCCCTGGCTAAAGGCAGTCAGTAGGWTGCTGCAGTCAGGTACCACCATCACACAGATGCTGCACAGATGTCTGACAGGTAGGAGAGGCTGCATGAAGTCTTTCAGATGCTGTTTCTGCGGATTTTACTCCTAACATCAAGTTCTTGACCTGCCACCCCATTTGCAAAACTCCAGAGAAGTAGTGGAGAAATTCTTGTGTAAAAAATTTCCTTTTCAAGGGATTTCTCTGTGAAAGTGGAAAAGGTCTGGCAGGTGGYTGGACAGACCTTGGTTTACTGTTTTATTACATGTGTGTAAATTGCTGCTGTTTGAACCATGACAACTGGTGAGCATCACTGGAAGAGTCTGTGCTGAGACTGTGCTGAAGAGCACACGTGAAAACTTCACTCAAGTTTGACCAGAAACAGCAAAAACAGAGTTACTTTTCTATGTAATCCATGATTTTAAACCCTACATTTCTTTGGGCTGCCCTGCACCCAGAAACACCTGGGTGTGCTCAGGGGATGAGTTCAAGCTGTGCTGAAGTGCCCCGGTAGCACAAGCACAGAGCGGGCATTTCAGTGGCAAAGGCGATGGCTCTGCACAGAGAAGAGGTGGGGTAGAATTGCTTTCTCTGGGGGGAGGAGAAGCCTGACCCACGCATCTTTGAGAGGCTCCCAGARTGTGAAACAGAGCAGCCTTGGAGCTGGGGATCTAACAGGGAGGAGGGTGGGTGCGTTCCCCAGTGAGCCCGGCCAGCTCCGACCCCAGCCCAGCCCTGCCAGTGCCCGGSGCTGAGCTGCCCGAGGCGGGGCACGCTCGGGGGGCTCGGAGGGGCTGCTGCATTCCTGCCTGCTCCAGCGGGGGTTAAGGGGACAGTCCAGAGGAAAAATAATCACTAATAAAATTACACTCAAAAGACAAAACACTTTCCGCTTGGGCGTGAAAGTTGCGCTACGGCATTCTGCCGCTTCTGCATCGCCGGTATTGTCGCAGACCCCGAGCCGCGAGTTGCTAATAATAATAATAATAACAATAATGTTATGAACAATATTAACAATAGCAGCGCTCCATTTTGGGCCGAGCGGCGCGAGGGGCTCGCGGTGCCTGGCGCTGGGCGGGCTCGGGGCTGGCTGAGGCTCGGGCTTTGGGCTTTGGGCTTTGGGCTTTGGCAGCGGCGGCGCCGCTCGGCAGCGCTGCAGGGCTGGCGGGGCGCTGACCTTGCAGCGAGTGCGGCTGTGCCCGCACAGCTGCTCGGGCTGGGGCCGGCCCCGCGCACCATGCGCGGCAAATGCGCGGAGCCGCGCAGGAGCCCGGCCCGGCCCCGGGCGCAGCCCCCGCGCGGGGAACCGAGGCAGCCGCCCCTGCTCGGGGATCGCGTCCCTCGGCGGCCCGCGGAACAATGAAGTCGGAGGTGGGTGAATGATGCAGTGCAGAAGTTGCTGCAGCGGGAGCTTCGCTACGGGGATGATTTAATGTGTCGGGCTGGCGGCGGGGGGAAATGCGAATAAATTCTGTTTCTGCGTGTATTGGGCTGGGGGAGGCAAGCCCAGGCGTTCCGGGTGCAGCGGATGACATTTTCTAATTATACAGCTTTCTGTTATGCCCGAAGTAGTCATGTACGAAGGTTTTGCTTCCCCGGCAATGACAGAGAGCCAGGCTCTTCAAGGCAGAGCCACTCATTTAACTTGCTGGAATTAAGGGAATGTCGTGTTTCATCCTTATAAATGCATATCAAGTTCTCAGCAGAAAAATAAGGGTGTTAATCATCGCAGCTGATGTGCTGTGTTATGTAGATTGCTGGCATTGATTCCAGGCTGGAGGTTCGGGTTTCTTATTTGCATTTAGTCAATCGAGCCCGTGCCCACCCTGAATCCCTTCGGGTGAATTTCTGTTGATTTTGTTGCTGGATGTATTTATTCTTCTTTGTGTATCTGCCTCTAAATAAATCATCAGGACAATAAACAATCCTACAGCAGAGGGAGCAGAATGTTTCGGTTCCRTCGCTGCAATCCATGCAGTTCGTGGGGGAAGGAGGGGTTTATGCAAACCATGAGTGTGGTTCAGGTGGGTAAAATCGATCTCCTGGCCGTGCTGTCCATGGGAAGGTGCAGATCCGTGGGACGGGCGTGAGGATGGATTCTCAGCAGAGTTCCCCGAGCACAGCCCTGGCACTGTCCATAGGTGCTCTGTCCTTATGTAAGGGCTGGGATTTAGGGGGCTTCGTTTATTTTTTATAGCTCTTAGTGTATGTAATGCATTTCTTGGGCTTAATACATTTTTACAAGAATTTTTCTAATTCCTTTCAGAGTCATTTGGTTTAAGAGATATTAGATTAGTGATAGTAGATGAATATATCTTTATTTTAATGAGGTACCAGCTAGGTGGGACTGCTTTGGGCTGCCCGTGTTCCCTGAAAGGCGGAATGGCTGGAGCAGGGCAGCAGGAATCCGAGCTCAGCTCTGGGCAGGAAGTTACAAATTCCCATCTAAAATCCCAAGGTCTGGAGGAGCTGCTTGTCAGAAAGTCACGGGGTCACAGCTGATGCTGTCAGGCTTTGCACAGCAGTTTCATTGGGACATGGTGATCTTATGGAGCTTTTAATTGCCACATGCAGCTGGAAGTAAAGAGATGAAAACCCCCCTGAAGCCATAAGCTGAGTTAAAGTTAAAATTCCTAGAGTGCTGTTTATGGGGATCCTCAGGGGCAGACTGGGAAATGCCCTGGCCTGTCAGAGGCTGACACGAGTGGAGCAGAGTTTCTGTGCTGTGGAGCAGGGCTGGGTGCGAGCCCTGGGAATCTGGAGCTGAGTTCTGGGCTGTGAGGGTCCATGGCAGCAGGTCTGGGGTGGGATGGGGGGGCCATGGCAATCTGGGGGTCTCCAGGCACACTGGGAGGTGCCAGGTGGCTGAAAGGCTGCTTGGGCTGAGGCACTGGGAGAAGGTCACAGGGACATCAGGGCTGAACTCTCCCCTTCTCCTGTGTTTTCCCAGGCCTTGGGCAGCCCRGGAATGTGGGCACCGCTCTTCTCCTCAGCCAGGGCAGGACTTTGGCAAGTGCCTGCCATGGCCTGTGCTGGGTTCCTGAGGGATGGGTCACTCACCTCATCCGTGTGCAGCATCCAGGGGTCCAGCAGCAAGAGAGAAACTCTGCTTTGTGCTTTTTTGAGTGCTTGAGGAAGAGAAAAATACTGCTTAATACCACTAAAAATGACCTTTTCCCCCCACTAAATTATCATTTGGTTTAAAACACAGTACCATTTGAAAGCAATAATCTAGGGKTTTTTTTCCTAACTTTTTTTAAAATAAATAAGTTAAAACAGGGGCTTTTTCAGTAAAATGGTACTAAAAGATACTGCAGCCTCAGGAAAAATCGAGGTCTTGAATTTATAAATGCATATCATTAGAATTGCAGTATGTGTGCTTGTAGTTACACACCTGATCAGGTATTTGAAGATCCAGAGCATGGTTTTGGCTTTTCTGTAACCTGCACAGTAAAGGCTGTGCACATTGGGTGTGAAAGTTTGGTATTCCAAACACAAATTGAGGGGGAAATTGGGGCCCTCRGGTCCTTGGTGAAATGGAGAGTTTCTGGAGGGCAGGGGCTCGAGGCAGGTCTCACTCCCAGCCAAGGCAAGCCCTGCAGGAGCTCTGGGAAAGGGAACAGCCCCAGCCCCGCCTGCAGAGCCTGCCCAGGCTGGGCAAGGGCACACGGGGCAGTGCCAGCAGCCAGGGCAGCCCTGCAGGGCTCTG